>JUDQ01000370.1:0-34032 GCA_000812075.1 Scedosporium aurantiacum
GAGGATTAGCTAAGTAGGGAAGAAATTACTACTAGTCTAGTTTTTATTATTTTAAGACTAACTAAAGTTAAAATCTACTTATTATATTATTTTCTAAATAAAGCTAGTTTTCTTTTTTTAAGATAGTTAATTAACTATAAAGAAGAACTTTTTAATTATAATTAGATAAATAAAATACTATAAATAAAAGAGAACTAATTTTATATCTTTATCTTTTATTATAAAATAAATTAATATTAAATTTTAAATATTTAAAATAATTAAAATAATAAATTTTATTATTAAAATATTTTTAAAGATAATAAAATAAAATAAAATAATATTATTATATAAGTATAAGAAAAGACTTTTAAGTTTTATAGTATTTAAAAGTATTTCTTACTAATAGTCCCCTCCTAGTATCTTTAAACCTTTTAAAAATATAGCTTATTATATATCTTTAATATATTCTTTTTTTTTTATTTTTAATATTAAGTATATATTATAAGGAGAAGTCTAGTAAATACTTATCTAACTAGAAGCTAGAAAAAGGAAGAATATATTATAAAAGTAAAAATAAAAGGGGAATTTAGATAATTTATAAAATAGTTTAAAAAGTTAATTTATACTTTCTTTAATAACCCTATTAATATCTTTTTAAATCTATTCTTTCCTTTTACTTTTAAAAAACCTATAAGATTACTATATTATAAGATTAATTAAAGATATTTTACTTAATATAATATAAAGTTTAATTTTAAAAATAAAGTTAAAAAATTAAAAGCTAATATTTAAAAAAGAAAGATATTAGGAAAAGAAATCTAAAATTTAGCTAAATAGATTATTAAAAGAAAAGAAAGTTTATAAATAATTAATATTTTTAAAATTAGAAAAATAATTAAAATAAAGAAAATTAATCTCCTATAAACTATTAATTAATAAATTATAAACTATAATTTATATAAAAAGGCTATTTTTAAAAGTATTCTTTTATAGCTATATCTATTAATTATTAGCTCTCCTAAGATAGCTAAGTCTTTAATAGCTATTAAGTTTTTACTTATTATTAAGTCTCTATTAATTATTAAATCTCTTTAAAAAATACTTTAAAGAACTTAGAAGTCTTTAAAATAGTTAATTAACTAGGTTTTACTATTAAGACTAGCTAGAAGATAGTTAATATATTTAGTAAAGAAATAAAGTAGAAATATCTATTTTAAAAACCCTTTAAATCTACTAAGTCTTCTAAGAAAGTTATTAACTCTATTATACTTTAATAGTCTATCTAGCTAAGTTCTTATTCTCTAGTTATACTAAATATTTTAATATAGTATCTTTATTTAAAAGGGTCTCTTATAAAGCTATTAAGTTCTATATTACTAGTTTTATTTTTATTATTATTAATCTATTATAGTTTAAAAGAAGGATTACTAAAGCTAGCTATTAAAGACCTTATTAATAGCTTAGTATTTAAAATAATTTAATAATAAACTAGGTCTTCTACTATAGCTTTTATATATAATTAAGTTTTATATTTTTAAGATATTAAAAATAAAAAACTAGATATAAATAAGTTTCTAAAGTAAGTAAATACTTTTTAGAAAATAAAACTAGTTAAATACTTTTAAAATAAATAGAAGTAATAATAAATAATATATTATATTAAAATATTTAATATTTATAACTAATTAATATAAAATATTTTTTTAAAGTAATTAAAAAGAGTATTATTAAAGTAAAAGATAAGAAATAGTTAATTAATAATTTCCTATTATTATTAAAATTCTTTATATCTTATATATTCCTTTTACTTATTTTAAATCTTTACTTATAGTATAAAGTAATAACTTAAGGGGAGGTATATAGTAAAGATAAAAGTAATAGTAAAGTAAAAAAATATTTTTTTAATATAAATATTATTTTATTTTATCTTTTTCTTTATATAAAAAAAAATATCTTTTAAATAAAAAATAGATAAGTTTTTTAAGTTCTTTTATTAAGCCTTCTTTTACTTTATACTTTTTATATTTATTTTTTTATTTTTATTTTTTTAATTTTTTTATAATTTTTAATTTAAAAATAAGTTCTTTATCTTATTTATCTATTTTTAAAATCTCCTCTTATTCCCTAGTAATACTAGGCTACTTATTTTAGCTTAGTAAATATCCCCAAAGTATTCCAAGTAACTACTACAAGAGTAACCTAAGACCTCTCCCTATTTAGAGGTTAACTTCTTTTCCTATTGTGAAGTGGCTCTATTCCTATTGATCAACAGGAATCATTATTGAAACCGATGTCCATTACCACCTTATAAGAGGTTTTGCAGTAACCTCTTATAAGAGCCTTCCATTTGACCATTTCCTTTGTCAGTGATTGGGCAGGCTGCACTGTTCCGCTTCAATGTGTATCATGAGCCTTCAACCATCCCTGACGAAAAATCTGGTTACATCGTCAGTGTTTATGATATTATTTGCTTGCGGGGTCTCGTTTGGCGTCAAATGCTCCAACGTTGAAACCCTTGTCGCCACTGCAACCTACTCAGCAGTGCTAGTGGTTTTCGTAGGCACAAATGCTCAGACGTCGCTGTAGGCGCCACGAATATTTGGGGCATGTTTAGCAGCATTTCCTCGAGGTAATCGGGGGGTAAATGGAGGCGGTTGAATCAGTATTCAAAGGCATTATATTATTAGTTTCTTCGTGAGAAGGTGATAAAGGAGACCTTGGTGAAAGGCATAGCTCCAATCCCCTGGGGAAAGCTTCGCTCGGGGCCCTTCGGCAGCAGGGGTTCTTCAGCAACAACAATAACGGTGACAATAAAAAGAAACGAGGTTACTTATTTGAGGAAATGTTAGATCGACTTATCTATCGGCCCTTAGAACAATTCCTGCGGTTGGTGAACGGGTACATCGCAGGTCTCATGCCATCCTGCCCCCTGAGCCAACAGGGAATGAATCCTACTATGAAATCTATCCCGGCATAAGAGCTTGAGGCAATGTTTGATCGAGCCAGTTTAGATGGACGAGTCAAGAAAAACGAGGAGGATTGGCGAGGACTTTACGCCTGCCATGTGTTTCTATTTTTAGTGACTGCGCCGCCGTTTGCCTTCTAGCTCCTAAGCGCTTCTTCGCTACCGCCACTACCGCCATTCCATAAAGTACAAAATACATTTTGAATGTAGAAAAGATGCGGCTTTTCGACCTCCCCCCTGAGCTCGTCTGCATGGTGGTTCACGCTTCCATCCTGGTACGAAGTTTCCAACGGGCCATGAGACTGAGGCTCGTGAGTCGTGAGCTATCAACCCCACTCCCCTCCCTCCTATCCTCGCCAACGAATCGGCTCTAGTCGTGGACTGACGAGATGCACACGTGAGAGGCACCTTCCGCGACCTCGTCGACAACGCCATCGTGAACTCCCGTATGCTGCACGATGTGGCTAAACCGGACCATTTTCTCTGGGACTTCCGTCCCCACCACCACGCCCGGAGAGCGTACGCCCAGCGCTACCTTGCCGAGTGCATCATCCGCCGCCCTAATCTAGATCCTCTATGCGAGGAATCCCGCCTGCGGTGCGTTGCTGATCGGGTCGCCGAGCTCACCGGCGAAACGGCCACCCCCGCCAAGCAGCGCCTTATCCACTCGCTCGTGGTCATGTGGTGCTACTCCGGCCAAAGGTTCACCAGCCCAACCTACATCTGGTATGGGCTGGCCCGACTGTACTCGGAGGGCCGCTGCTCTGAGGAGGAGTCCTCGCCCGCCTCCTCCTTCTACGACACAGACGTTCAATACCTCACGCTCGAGGCCGCCATTTTCCTCGGCCGCGTCGACCTCGTGCGCAAGCTCCTCGCCGACGGCCAGAACTGGCCGCGCACGTTGGTAGTGTTGAGATTCTAAAGCTTCTCCTCTCGGCCGATGTTGGTGTACTCGATACAGTGTTAGACGGGGAAGGAAAGCTAACGGCCGAAATGGCTGCGGCGCTCGCGAACCTGGCCTCGAAGCAAGGCCGCCATCACTTCTTCAACTACATCCTCGACACCAGCAATCCTATCTCTAACCTATGTCGCATCCGACGTTTTCCACGGGCGCCAATGTCCGATCATTATCGCCAAGCCATGTGGAACACCGCATTTCCAGAGGACTTTGAGCGCATGGCTGCTATATTTCAACGCGTTCTTCTGGATCCACCCACCGTACATCAGATGCTGCCCTTTTTCAGCGCACCATGGCAACAGCTGACGTACAGCGCCTCTCTTGGCCGTATAGATGTGGTGCGGCACCTCCTCGAGCAAGGTGTAGGCGTAGACGCCAAAGCCGTTGCTAGTCTACGCGGTGTGGGCAGCAGCCGTGGCCCCATATTATTGACTATCATGGACTCTGGGAGTGTGGACCTACTGAGGCTTCTACTCGATCACGGCGCAGACCCCAATGGTACGAGGCCGGAAAATGCGCCCTTGCTAGCTGCCATTCGCTGGGGGACACCTGCTATGGTTCAGCTACTGATTGAGTACGGGGCTGATGTGAACCGCACTATTCGGAAACCTTCCACAACTTGGGGGATCCGCTTTATCACTAGTGAGAGCGCATGGGTTGGAAACAATGGAGGCACTCCTAATGAGCGAAGGTGTTGGCGAAGGTGTCAGCGCGAGCAGCGTATCGTATTATGACCGAACTAAGCAAAATTTGTTTCCAGCACCCGTATTCCACTTCAAATTGAGAGACTTTGGATTAGATGAACCGTCAACACCGGATTTGAGAATGCCGAAGAATAAGAGGAAGAGAAGAAGATGACTATAAACTTGAGGATAGCCAACATCTGCATATATCAACCTAAAAGAGAATACTTCAGCGTCAATCTTTCATTTCAATCATCTTGTCATATCGCAAATCCACCTCTATGGCCTCCTCGATGTAAATCTTCACCCGGCTGACATGGACAGTGTCACCACCTAGGTTGCCTGACTCTGCGAGCTTGGTGGGGCCCTCCAGCATGGGATTTTGGAAGTTAATTTCTTGCCATCCTGGGCCGCCTGGAGAGATGGTGTATTCTCCGGGCACAATGGGATCCACGCCCGTGACTTTCAGCACCTCCTCAATGGCAGCCCTCCCTGACGGGTTCGCGATCTTGCTGAGGCCGAAGTAGCGCAGGTTGCTCGCGTCCCCGTTATTGGCATGTCTGTAGTTGGACAGCATCATGTCCCGGTACTTCATCTCGGTCAGGCGCTGGGGCGCCGCTCCCGGGATGGTGTCATCCACGATGAACGCGTTGCGTGTGACATAGATGCCCGCCTTCGTGTTGACAAGGTATTCACTCATCGTGGCCATAGAGTGGTCAATGGGGTGCATGCCAGACACTGTTCCTATCTGGAAGTTGTCCGCAGCGTTGTGGAAGGAGGGATCCCCATCTGCCTTCTCCTTGGCGAACTTGAGCAAGTATTGGTCCCCTTGTACAGCCTCTCGACTACTCATATTACCATCAATAAGAGGATGGCTTGCGCCTTGGCACTATAAAGCGGGCCTAATCTGGCAGGTGCAAAGATTGAGAGATGTCACAGAAGCGGACTTCGAGAGAATATTGCGGGCATTGACGTGCTATGTAGAATTAGATATCACTTTTACCAGTCAAAGCTCTCCTCCACCAAACGAACCGCCACTCCGCTATGCCGACCCAAACCCGTCACAGCACATCTCACCTCATCAGCCATAGCAGCGGGACCGCACACCACGACCGTCGTGCCACCAGCCTTCCCCTCAGTAATCTCCGCCTCAAGGATCGAGCGCACATCCATCCTCTCTCCAATACTGAGATGCACATCCGCAACACCCCAACGAATGCCCCCATCGGGTCCAACGGAACGAGAAGTGATGGAAGAAGAGACGGCATCAACGAGGGCTTGGCTTCTGGATCCCCAGTACAACTTGACGTCACCAATAGGCTTGCCTAGCGATTGGGCGTCCTCAAGGACGGGCAGAACAGCCGTGACACCAACACCACCTGCAATGCATACTATGTGGGGGTAGGATGCATCAGCGCGGACCTGGTTATGCGGGAAGAGGTTTCTCGACTCGACGCCGTAAGAACCCTCGACGAGGACGGGAACGGGTCCCTTGCCTGCGCGCGCGGCGAGGAAGGTTGTGGCGCCGTCTTGGATGCGCATGTATAGTGTGATTCCTGGCCGGGATTGACTCGTGGAGGAGATGGACGAAGAAGACGGGACCTTCGAGGCGGTCGTGTCCTTCTCGACATCGCTTCCGCTGGTGGGGAGGCCCTTCGCCTTGGGGTCGGATGACTCGTCGCCGTCCAAGGAGTGGCTCATGGCGCCTGCTACAGAGAAGGGATGGTTCTCCCAGACACGCCACGTCAGCGTGGGGAAGTACATGTAAATGTGGCCACGACTGTCGACTTCTGGGATATCGATGCGGTAGTACTCGGAATCGATGGCGGTGACGTAGGCTTTCTTGACGCCGTATCGAAGCACGCGGAGGATCCTGGCAACGTAGTCGAAAGACATGATGGCAATGGCCATGTAGATCCATGTCTCGTAGCCCCACTGGTGTCCATATCGGTAGATGATGTGGTACCAGCATCCGATGATGCTTATGGCGGAGAGGAGGACGTGGCTCGACAAGAAGAGCTCATAGAACTTGCGGCGGATGGGAAGAATCGACAAGGGAATAATGATGCAGAGGGCAAGTGTAGCGACGATACCGGTATACCAATACGGGAGCTTACTCTCCTCGGCATGGGTGCCTGCCTCTACAAACTCTTGCAGGTAGATGGCCGAGTGAAGGGCGGCCTCCAACATACACAAGAATCCGATGTAGCGATGGACAAGGAGGAATGTCGTGTGCGACCAGTTGGTCAGCCTCAGCAGGATATTGTTTCGGCTACCGTAGAGAATGGCCAGGGCCAAGTTGGCGAAACTGAGAACGCCCACGCGGTTGGAAATGTATGCTCGGATCTGGGCCCGGGAGCTGGCGAACCAGGTGTTGTCTCCGTTGGCACGGTAGCCGACGGCCGAGAAGATGATGTTTACGGCGATGATGTAGAAGATGAAAATGGCCTGGCCGCGGGTGGGGACGATGGCGAGACCGAACGCGGGGACGGCGTGGCGGGTTCCAAAGGCTGGCGGATCGATCACGTAGGCATAGAAGGTGCTGATCCAGGATTTGGGGAAGGGGATGAAGCGAAAGAGAGAGAAGCCGATGGGGATGACAACGCAAGTAATGAAAATGACAAGACTGAGTGGAGAGAGTTCGAGTTAGTTTGTGGGGTTTCATCTTGGAAGTGAAGATCTAACGAGCGTGCTCTGCGTTTTCTAAACTTACCCGAATCGCGAGTGTCCCTTTTCTATGTCCTCAAACACGGTCAAGGTGTGATACTGACTCCAGTAATCATCATCGGAAACAGCCGTCGTGGTGTTCAGCAAGACATCAGACGGCACGACCTCCGTAGGCGGCTGCTTAACCTCAGCCAGTGCCTCCTGGTAAGACAGTCTAGGAAGCGGTTGCACCCTTCCTCGACCAGGAATGTTGAGCTCCCAGTAATTTTCAAGATCGGATACCAGAACGCCCTCGCACCGCTGGTGCATACAATATGCCATGGAGTGCAGGAAGTGCTCATTCGTGGCATAGCATTCGGCCGAAGGGCCCATGGACATGTGTGAGGACTCGGCGTCGCCCGTGTGCGAGGCATGGTCCATTGGGCATTCGAGGGGGTTGGAGATGGCCGAGCGGCAGGCATATGCGCAAGTTGGATCGTACATGGAGATGCCGTAGCCGACGAAGCCGTAGCCATAGCGGCCGTCAACCGTGTGGCTTGAAGCCGGAACGGTTAGAGCGGCCAAGAGGCCGAGGGCGGCCGTTGGGATTCGGGGCAGCATGGTCACGAACCACGGATGGATGGATGGAAGAGACGACCGCAGTTTGGCTTTCTTCAATGGAACTGAGTATGCCAAAGAATGGGCTAAGGCAGGGGTATATATGAGGTGCGGTTTCACGAAGTGAAAAAGAAGCTTATATTAAGCCAAGAAGCGGCGATGATCAGCAGTGTCGGTCGGTCCTTCGGACACACTTTCACTTGTCCGCATCAAGCACGACACATCGCGACCTGCGATGCAAGTTTGCGGGCCAATCCCACGCTTAATATATAAAATCAAGGTTCTTATGATTCCTATCTGATCAATGTTAATCAATCGCGGCCAAGAATGGCACTGATTAAAGTGAGGCAGTTTTGCGTGCATTATACCCATGTCCGGCACGCACATTTGAGCAAGTTTTCTTTTCCCTTTATTGTCCCCCTGATGGCTCCTCCCACATCTTGGCACTATATTTGCCATGGGACGCATGCGAGAACCCACCAACCAAGATCGGCGTACGAAGTAATAGATGATGACGACTTGAGTAGCATGTCCCGGGGCTAAGCTCCCTCGCATCTCACGAACGAATGGGAAACATCCGATTTGAAGAGTCTGAAGGCCAAGTGACCCCCACTGCTCGAGGCAGTCGACATAGCTTCGTTTGCATGGGCGGTTTTATTCCAGGTCATTGGGTCCATTGGGTCGCAGGCGATGTGGGGACATGCAGAAGTGAAGAAGCTTGGTTGTAGCCAATTTTTCTTTTCCTCTCCCATTCTTTTCTTATTGGGGGGAAACTTGCTCACTCCGGGATCTCCTAGGTGCATCGGGACTTGAAACGGGGTTAGTCTGAGTGCAGCCGCGGCGTGATGGGGAGAAGGAGGGAGAGGGGAGGCAATGGAATTAGGTAACGAGATTGAATAGTTTCGAACAAGATATAGATCGAGGACTAAGAGTCGCGGTGGGATTTCGCGCTAAACACGGTCATAGAGACATTCAGACATCAAAGCTGCTCAGAGAGCGTGAGCGGTGATGATGCGCTCATCTGAGGTGAGTTCCGCCCGCGGGAGATTGGCAGGTTGAAGGGGCACGGAGCGGGCGGATTCCGTTTGTGGCTTGAGATGAGCAAGTTTTATGATAAATCGGGGTTAGCAGAATAGTTTAGCGTTCCCAGAGACGTGGGATCTTGACTTCGACCAGTTACGACATAGTTTCTAGAAATCAGGTGCATCTTTAAAACAGTCGATCAGTCGGAGCTACCAACCGACCGGGGCTGATGAGAGCCTCAGTCCCCGAAGCTCTCCGCCGCTCGAAAAAAGCGACAACTTGGTTGAAGCAGCGCGATAGTTCTACTTGATGCAAACTCCTCTTCTTTTTTTTTTTTTTTTTTTTTTTCTCCCGTTCTTTTCTCCATTTTTTGTCTTTCTCAATTTCTTTTTGATTCCTTCTATCATCATCCTCTCTGTCACCGGGCGCTCCCCAAAAGGTTAGCCTCCAGACCCGGGCTAACTCCAGCCATTCCTAACAATTTTATATTAATCAGGACACAAAGCGCATTTCACAACGCACAGGAGACAATCGCCTCACTATTTCGGGTCATGTGGAATTTATTCGAGAGATAGGCCATCTACCATTATTATACATAAATTCCTGCACTCTCATTCACCGCCAGAATCGGGATGGCGTTCCTCAAAAGCTGATATCAATTCATTTCTTACTGATCTTCTCTTTTGCCTTCTCAAACATCGACTTGTGTTTCTGTTCGGAGCTGGAGCCCAGGCTAGAGCTCTTGCCCTGTTCTGCCTGTATACCCTCTCGTGTCAGCGAAAAAAAAGATGTCATCCCTGGTCTCCCTCCCCAGCTCTGCTAGCTGCAAAGGAGGGAGGAAATATTAACAGCGCAGTGTCAGAAAACTTGAATAAAACCTTACCCTTTCCCTGTCGTGCTCGGCATGCTCCATAAAGTCATGTGCAGCCTGAACTGACTTATCGGGTAGGCCGTGGCCTTGCTCCTTTTCGATATGTGAGCTGTGTTCCATGCTGGACTGGTTGTGTTTTTGCTTCTTCTTAGTTGACAGTGAGGTCTAAAAGATTGCAAGTTAGGGTTTAGACTTCGGACCTGAAGATCGAACATGGCACCTTTATATGTCCCAGAAATGCTTCCCCAAACAATGTTCCTGACGTCAATATCATGATACTTGAACGAGGGGAAATGACATCGTGTGGCGTAAAAGCTCGTGTGGCCAGTCGCCGCCCTTACGTCAATGATCTACAGCGATCATAGTTTACTCAGGACATACATGGGAGATTGAGGGGTTGGATCTCAGAGATGGGATGTGGGATGTGGCGTGGACGTGTTCCCTAGATATGTCGTAAATCGTGGGACGAACCATAAGATTTGCCCTCTCATTGGTGGCCAAAGACAGGATTAAAACTATATTCCAAGGTCATCACGAGAACCATTTCCTATTTTGTCGCTCTGCTGATGATCAATGTCTGCGCAATGTCCGTAGATAGGTCGGGTGAGCAGCCGTAGAACTTGGCCAGAGGGCTTCAGGTAGATAATTCAACCTCACACCAGTATTAACTCTCGCACCTTGTTGGAAAGAACCACTGGACTCAGAATTTGATCACTAGCACCCCCGCTCAAATCATGGCAGAATACTCCAACCCGGCGGAATGCTTCCTGACTCGGCTCACGAGCGACCAGCAATCCTGAAGAAAGAAGTGCCCCGAGGTGGAGATACGTCTCGAGCAGGAAAACTTCATCCGCCTTGCATTGTGCATTTTCAATCAAGATTGTATCTTCTTTCGTATCCGGATACAATGTGATGCAAGATTTCGTGGGTAAAATTGATCCCAGGCCTGGTTCTTCTATGTCAACGCGAACATCGTCAAAGTCATGCAACGACCGGATCAAGCCTTTGATCCTAAGATACCCCCCAGTAACTGCGCCATAAGGCGCTGCGGGGACAGTAAGATCCACGCCATAATCCAAAACTTGGAATCGGTACTTGACTCCTCCGGGCCTCGATGTCACGGGCAGTCGACTGGGCTCAACTGCCCCATCAATACATGCCCATGACCAGGATGGAGCACGGAAAGATCTGGCTCGGGTAGCCGTGGGTTGGGCTGTCATCCAACTTAGGGCGCGGCTAAGAGTCTTACGAGAGGCCTGGCCGTTCTCAAGCTCGGCCAATAGTCCGGCGAGATAGACACTGCTTCGCTTGTCACGATTCAGGTCCATTGAGTGAATGACCGAGGCAACAGCAGCCACGGCTAGGAGTTTATCGCCTTGGTTGGTGAGCCGCCTTCTCGTATAGTTTTTGATGACTCTCTCCCATTGCACAAAGGCTGGCATCTTTTCTAGCACCTTCAATGGGTAGATATCTCTGGATAATGACGGGGGATGACCCATACTTCTCGGGGTCAGTGTTCCAAATGGGCCGCCGCAGCTTGCATTACCACTGAGACAGCACCACACCAGACGTCCGGGGCTGAATATCAGGAGACGACGTGACAGAAGAGATTCTTGGAGAGTCCAAGCACGAAAAGTGGTAGGCGCCAAAGTATCAAGAGTGTTGTATAATAGGACAGAGCCGATCCCATCCGGCGTCTTTATTGAAATTTCAAACGGCCCGGCACTAAACGAAACATGGGATTCTTTCCCCAGAAACCCGTCACCACATGTCTCAGCGGAGGCGGCGCACAGCGTGGCGGTGTTCTTGTGGTAATAGAGAGGCATCCGCGAGATTTCGAGCTCTTTTTCGTGGCCATCATCCTGAGGGATACAAAGAGCATCGATCCAAATATACTTCATACCCAAGATGGAAGTATACTTGATGGCATCTCGAAGGGTTTTTGGCAGAATTCCAATAGAGAATCCCTCTTCAAGCATCTGGGAGGATTTCTTGGTCAACTTTACTGGTTGGTCTCCTCCCCAGCAATATGACAAGGCCAAAAACCCGCTCTTGGAGATATTGTCCTGGTCCTCGCTCCCGAGCGCCGCCAGCTCGATGACTCGAGCATAACTCGCGCTCGCGTCCGCAATCTCGACTAACCGCGTGGGAAGCTCGGCCGCAGAAAGAACCTCTTCTCCGGAACAAAGTTGTCTCGGGTCAAGACGACACTCGATATGAGTGTCTAAACACTCCTTTAGGCGATCGTGTGCGAATTTCACAGATGTCTGAGACTCGAAATTGCTTTCATGCGGTCGACAAGCTATTGTGGAAGCAGCCGAATTCTCTACTATACGTCAGGCTTCTACTGATTGTGCGACGGAGATGAGTCTCGGCTACTCACCACGCCTCGAGCAGATAAAGATATTTTCCGTACCAACACTCGGAACGCAGGTGATGGGATAAGTCCATCCAGCTCGTGTTATGGCTAAGCCAGCATGACTTTCCCCAGCCCAGGGCAACTCGGGGTCACTGGCGGGAAGCCGAAGCCATAAAGGCTCCTCCAAGTGCTCCAGGTCACCATTCCTCCACCCAAAGTAATCTGAACACAAATCCACAATCCACTGGTGGAAATTGCAGCCGTTCAGCGCTGCACTTATGGAATCTGAGGTAGAGCACCCTAGGGGCAAGTACTCCATCTGGTTTATGCATATCGGATCACCCAGGATAATTTCTTTGCAGTAAGAACAGATATGAGGAGTTGCGAAGGCGAATGTTGTCCTAGGAACTATTCCGTCAGGAAGATGCGACTTGATTACCTGACTCCGTTCGCTGAGAAATTGGGCGTGTACCTCTCGTGTCCCAGGAGAAGCCATCGAGATAGCTAGAGTTCGATTGTGGTCTGGGAAGGCGATTTCCAATCCTAGGAGAAACACGAAGGGCGAGGGCGAGGGTGAAGGCAGTCCAGGGAATAATAGAAGCGGGGTACAATTGGGCTGGAGGACCACGAGCTTTTTCTTCTAGGCCCATCAAGCCTGAAGTGGCACCTTTTTAGAATATGCGTGGCCTGAAGACCAGCTCGTGGTAATGATACTGCAAGCCAACGCATCCCATTTTTCCAGGCGATGGTGAACATACGAGAGCTGCGAGAGCTGTAGCAATGTTTTCTCTGAAGCGAACGCTTAGTCGGGAACCCTGGTAATGATGGGCAGGACATACTCAGTCTGCAACAGAGCGGTTATGATGAGTTATGATGATCAGGGCTCTATTACCGAACGTCAATGATAGAAACAGCAGTGACAATAACCTAAAGAACACCCGTGGTGAGGTAAAGCGTAAAAGTCCGCAGGATGCGAAGGGGTGTTGAAAGAAAGGAACAAAATAGCCGTTTCTCTCCTGAGATGTATAGTTTAGTATTCTAGGTGGTAAGACTTTCAATAGTTTGTTGAAGGCCTCACTAATGCCTGCCCTCAGGGTATGATCTCCGATGGATATCGTTGATACTCTCCAGTATCTCCTGAGTTCCCTCGAAATCTGCCCAATAATAAACAAAATCCTACGCCCACCTAACCCTCTTCCCCATCCTCCCCTTCCCTCGCCTCACCTCGCCCAACCTAAGCACATCTGGCCCAAGAGTCATTCTCGTTGTCTGTTTCATCACATCCTCGATCCCCCACTCCCACTTACAAGCTTCCACTGTGCTTCCAGCGACAGTAAGCCGACTTCTCCAGCCCTTGACCCACATCCAGGCTAGCCGATAGGCGCTGTCCGATTCCGGCTCAGGTGGTTTCATATCAGTGCTGCTCGTCCGGCTTCCGATGCTTGTCCGCGAAGAAGAGAAGGTATGTGGCCCCGTAATATTGGTGAATATCGTCGTTGTGGAGGACACCGTTGTCCGTCGGCTATCTGTCCCTTCTGAAACCTCGTCGGGGCTCTCTTCTTCAATCGTCTCCATCATATTCACGTCGCCGATGGCAGAACTCCTCGCCCACTTTCCCGTGCTTCCCAACACAGTATTATCCCGAAACTCCTTGCGCAACGTCGACAAAATCAAATTGACCCCCGTCTCTCCCGAGCGTGGTCAGTTCTCGTCCAGCCCACCCGTCGCAGTGTGTAACAGAGCACTCCGTTCGTCGACCTCGTCTTCGGCTTCATTCAGAAAACCTCCCTTCCGGCGTTCTCCCGGTATGTCGTATCCCGGACTAATTGGGCCAGTGGTCACGGCTCTGCGTAGTGGGATGTTGAAGATGCCCGACGACGGCCGAGAACGGGAAGGGCTAGAAGCTGCGGAATCAACCCCGCCGCCTCCGGAAGGAGTCTCGAAGATGCTTCGCATTTTTTGAATGAGACTGCTCGGTGGCGAGGGCGAAGCGCCGGGGGAATTTCTTGCGAGCACGTTATGAGGCATTTGGGTGGCAATCGGAGTGGGAAGGTTTTCCTCGGAGAACGGTTTGGGGGTGTCGTGATATTGCAGGGGAGACGGAACGTGCGCGTCGTGCCTGTCACCAAAGTGGCCGATGGGCGCGGGCCAGGAATCCCGAATCACGGGCTCATGGGTATCGATTGGCAGCGCTGCATGTACAGGGGACTCCGAGGCCGTAGAGATTGTGCTCTGGCTTACAAGCGACATTGGTGTGGAATCAATGTGACCGGACGCATCCCACGGGACGTCGGGGCTTGCGGCACTCGCATCGTAGTTTCCAGGACGTCCCGTTTGCTCCGGCGGGGTCATGGGCCTTTCGGGATTGTGCCTACTGAACGCTAACCCTCTGTTGAGAGACGAAGAGGCAGGAGGAGGAGCCGCCTCGCGCAGTGACATCGGGCTGATGTCGCTGTTGTCTTCGAGCAGACTATTTATTGAGGGGGAATTCTCAGGCGTGTACTCTACCGGGCGCATCTCCTCGTAGCTCTGGAGTTCCGCATCCAGTAAGGCAGCGGTCGGCGTGGCGGATGGGTCTCTGGAGTAGGCATCGTTGCTTGATGATTGAGGAGGGAGGCTTAATTGGGTAGCATGGCGGTTTTCATCGTCCTCGTAGCCGGTCTGTGACTGATATTCTGATTCGTCGTCCGAGTCAAAGAGCTCGTCTTGGCCATGGACGGTGGTAGCACCTTCTGCGGCATAAGCACGGTCGTTTGGGCTTTGGAATTTATCAAGTTGCTCCTGGAATTGCGATGGGGCGTGAATCCCAGCTGATTGCATCGGAGTCACGAAGGCCTGTGATTCGGTGTCCGTAACTTCGCCAGTAGCGGCGAGGTTGTCACTGTAAGTGTGCGTGTGCGTGCCTCGTGTTTCATGGTACGCCTCACTGTAATCGTCATGATACATCGACACTTGCTCAGCCATGATGACTGCCGGGGCCACCAATTGAGGTTGCGCAGGCTCATCAAATCTTCTATCGTAGGTCTCATAGTACTGGTTCTCTGCCGGAGCCACCTGGAGCATCATCGCTAGGTCGCTCTTGAATGGAGACATCGGCAGCGTCAATACCTTTTCGGCTACCGATTCCACCTGCTCGTATGCCGGCTCCTGCTGCCGTTGATGGTATTCATACCCATCAGCAACGGCTGATTGAGAAGCTAGATCGACGATATCGGGAGTAGCGACTTGCTCAGTTAAGTGCGTCTCGGTGATTGAAATGGGAGATTCCAGGCCAGGTGTTCCCTGCATCGATGAGTTGCTCTCTAGGAAATCTCGTCGATGAACATTGCCTTCAAAAGTTCCATCCACAGTGGCCATATCCTGTCTTTCGTACACCGCGGCGGCAGCATTCACAGCGGCAAATGACAGCTCAAATTCATCCTCCGCAGGGTCCATGACCCAGGCACCATTAGCAAGTTGTGCCGCAACCGGCTGCTTCTCGACGGCGATATTCGGGATAGGACTCCCAAGAACAGCTAGTTCTTCCACAGCCTGCGGTGTGGGTGGCACGGGCTGAGAGAATCGCCGTTCAATCGAAGGAGCGACCGCCTTCCTAAATCTTGCAAAAGTCTCTCTGAACCGCGCAAGGACGACTTCTTGGTCTGAATCACTGGGATCCACGGCCCAGGTCCCGTTTGGAAGTTGTGCCGTCACAGGCTGTACATCGTGGGCGAGGTTCACGTATTCCGTGTTGGCAGAATGGTCAGGTGGCGGTTCATTTCGCAAGACCGACCTTTCTAGGGTCGAGTCAGGGAGGGCTGCAGCAGGCAACTCGTCCAGAGATTCTTCTAGTGGCTCTGCCTCAGCGGGAAGCTCATGGGATATGGAGTGGATTGCTTCTTGGGGCCCAGTAGCGTCTCTTAAATGACTCACTCCGCCGACCACAATTTCTTCTTGATGAGCGATCGGGCTAGGTAGAGGAGAGACTTGGCGACCTTCGTAAACTACCGAGGTCCCAATACCTGCATAGTGATCCTCAACATCATCATGGGATATAATTCCTTGTTCTGCATATGGACTAGGATCAGCGAGAACTTCCGTCTCATCCACATCCAGAAGCACAGAAGCTCCGACGTCGATCTTGGGGTCTGCGCTAGAATTACGGGTATCGACTGAATGACCAGCACCCTCAAAAGTAGTGCCCTTCCCCTCAGTAATGGAATTCGAGCTGGGGAGCTCTTCCCGGCCATACTGCCCTTCGGACTCCGCAACATCATACCGATATTCCTCAAATTGGTCTACCTCGACTGGGTGTTCGCCAGAGAGAGCAGGAAGAGCGGAAACCTCAGAGTCATCTTCAGGCTCGGGAACGCCAGGTTCACTTTCGGGTTCCTCGTGCACGACCTCCCTTTCAACGTGCGGGCTAGGAAGACCAGGCACCTCTCGAGTTTCCTCAGTCGAGAGAATCTCGGCTGTGAAGACTTTTGGTGCCTGGATAGTCTCACGGAGGTATGTCGTAGGCGCGAGATATTCGTCAGTCATAGATTGATAGGCCATTTCATCAACTGGGCCAATTGACCATGTCCCATTTGGTAGCTGTACATTCTCTAGTAAGAGTCCATAGTCCATCTTGTAGTCAGAAACGTCGATATCCAATGCCTCGACAGCACGTTGGCTGGGGCCATCCTCAGGATGTGCTGGTGTCTCGTCGTGGGTGTCATGATCGTCGATATGGCTATTCCGTTCTTGCGCGTTAGGTTCGCCTACTCCCTCAATGGCGTGGGCGATTGGCTGTGTTAGCTCTTTGGCCTCGGCATGCTCAAATTCTACATCCGCCCTAACAGGCGAAAGTCGGTCCATGGGTGTCGCCTCCGCGGGTTCAATGTCGAGATGGTGATCTTCCTCATACTCGGCGTAATGGATGTTATCGCCATCCACCTCGTCGTGGAATGATTCCCCTTGCCCATCGACATGAGGAGGTACGTGTAGTTCAAGATGGTCTCGGGGCCCCATTTCGTCGTAGACGATAGCGGCTTGGGCGGCTGTCATGTTTTCTGCCTGTTCAACCAATGTCGGAGTCATTTGCCGTGACTGTATCACCACTGTACGTTCATCGTCTTGAGAGATTTCCTCCTGGTAGTCAACTCCAAGCTCGGGTTGAGCAAGCGAATGATTGGATTGATACCCGTGGGGCGAGCTTTCTTCATTTATAGGAGGCGCGTCGAAGTACGAAGCAGGTGGTGGGGCAATTGAGCCCTCTTCAGGAACTCGAAGGTCGAAAGGAGGTGATGGGGGCTCGATCTCGAAGTGCTCCTCCACCTGGTAATTCTCTGTGTCCATTCCGGAGTTTTCATAAACGATCTGTGTGGAAACTTGCACCAGAGTCTGCTCAGCATAGTACGGCGCTTGTTCATCAACATGAGGATGATAGGCTTCCCCTCGTACGGCGAGGTTGTCCTCGTCGTCCTCAACCGACTCTAAATTCTCGGCAAGAACAAATTGTGGCACAACAGACACGGCCTCCGCTATCCTTATTGCCTGCGGAGATGAGAGCCGAAAGTCGTATTCGCGATCCGCCTCCAGCCCAAGTTGGTGCTCTTGAGGCATGTTGATCTCCTCAATCGGATGTGATGTGATGACAGTTGGAGATGGAAGTGGCGCCTCGACTGCCTCTTCTTCATAAAGCATGCTGTGCCTCTCCGAGGCAATCGAGGGAGACCCCGGTACGGAGACGGCGTAGTTGCCCATTGATTCGTGGACATTGACCTCTGGTTCGACGTCAACATTCATTTCGGGTCGAATGGGTGTCTCGAGTCTCCCATCGGAAGTGAGCGCCAACCCAATAGTCTCCTGCGCTACGTCAAGAGTTTGCTCGACCAACAGAGCTTCTTCTGAGGATTTGGGTTGGATTTCTGGATGTTGATTTCGCTCTTCTGCGGCCGTTGACCGAATTGGAGAAAGTGATTCCGCGTCTCGAGCAAGGGGCTCGTCAAATATCTGCTCCCTGTGTTCGCGTTCTTCTTCTAGAAGCAACTCGTCCATTGGTTGGGCTGTTGGTGCCACTGTACGAATAAGCTCTTCCTTTATAGAAGCCGACTCCAATGGATTGATAGGCTGGGATACCTCCTCCGAGAGCAACCTCGACGCAACGTTGGGCTGGGGAGTAGAAGTCTCCCCACGATCACCAAGCCCAATCTTCCCCGCGAACCAACCAAAGGCACTCTTCCTATTGCCCTTCTGCTCTGCCACAGAATCACCGGGAACAACCTCTCTCGCTAGTCCCCGAGGCTCAAACTCTGCGCTCCCTCTCCCAGCCAGCTGAGGAGATCCCCCTACCGCTCCATGCCTCTCCCCCTTGGTCGACGCGATCCCGATGGCACGTGGCTCGGGCTCCTCATTAGTAGCCTTCACAGTGTTATTGACTGGCTCTCCCAATGAAGCCTGGGTTGTCTCCGGCGGCTTACTAGTGATGGCCCTTTCCATCGTCCTGTTGGTCCGCGAACGGCGTCTGGTGGGGACAGGGGGCAACGGCGCTTTGAGTTGCTCATCAATCAAGCGGTTTAGCTCCTATTATTTGGCAATTTCATGTCAGTAAACGCACGGAAGGCCAGTAATCTTGAAGCAACAAAAAGGGATGAGGAAGAGAATGATACCCTTCGCCTCTCCTCCAACCGCGCAAGCTTATCCCTCCCCTCATCCAAAGCGGCCTGCGCCTCCACCTCCACAACCTCCATCAACCCGTCCATCTCATCCTCGACATCATTGGTCTCGCTGGCGAACCTCCTCTGCCTTTCCTCATCTTCCCGCTCGTCGTTGGCCGCAAGCTCCTTGTCCTCCCTAGCCCGACGGGCAAGTATCTCTTCGTCTTCTCTCCTCCGACGCTCGGCGATTTCTTCGCGCACTTTGCGACGCTTGGTTGAGAGATCGTCCCCTTCACGCTCGAAATTGGCGCGGAGGGCCGCTAGCGTACTATCCCGTTGGTGTTCGAGCTGGTCAAGCCGGGAGTGATGATCCGTGGTGGAGAGAGCGTCGATGGTGGAGCGGATGGCCGAGAGGGTGTCACTCATTTCTCCCACGAGGGCAGCGACTTCCATTGCGGAGGCCATTATGTGGAGGATATGTATTATTGCAAGTTACGGAAAGAGTGAAGTGAAAATGAAAAAGGAGTGTATCAAAGGCGAAGAGGAGGTGAGGTTACCTCTCCTTCGACTTATCTCGGTTTACGGAAGCCTCATTAATTCAAGGTGTGCTAAGATTTATTTTCTGGGAAACGAGAGGGAGAAAGAGTAGACGAGGTGGGAATTTATGATACTCCTCTGCCGAGCAGCTCTCGGAGTCTAGAAGGGAGCTACTGGTGAGGGGGGCCCAACTTTCGAGGCAGATTGAAGAAGCTACGTCGGAGGATCGAACATCCATGGCGTTCATGCAAGGGGATTCAAGGGTGCCAAACACTGACACTCGTCTGTGGATCTTGTCAAGCTTAGAGGCAAATCACGCTCCGTAGGGGAGAGACCGGGGCCCCAGGAGACCCAGCTAGCGATTGAGTTTTTCATCTCAAACTTGACTGGGAGAATAAAAGACTAAAGCCAATTGTTATGTCGAATCCACGATTGAGGTTCAGTAGGTTTCTTCCAATGGATGTGCGAATTAATGTGCCATTTTCACCAGAGAAAATACGCGTTGAGGGGCAAGAGCTTCACAGCTCTGAGGAACAAGGAACGTCAATTGATATCTTCATCATCATAGAAGGGCCTTCCTTGCTTCCAATGCCGAGAATGGAGGGAGGCCGGTGGCGATCAGGGACATGCTGTAGTGCAAACTCTACCAGGATCACAATGTCCAAGAAGGCCGATGTGGACAGCTCTGTCCCCAATTAGATAGACCGAAATGGAAAGTTTTGTATCTGTACGTCAGAATTTTGCGGAGTAATACTTTGAACAGTGATGTGCACTAACGCATGAAGCTCTGTGTGAAACGGGACTTCGCTGTGTGACAGCTTGTTTCAGCTTGAATGGGACACGACTAGGCCAAGACAGTTTAGAAGGGAAGCGGAGTGGAAACTCCAGGCAAGAATCAAGAGAAAGAAAGGCGGCGATTACTAGTGGTTGTTGGACTAATTGATTCCGAGCCGGCTGGCTCAGGGAGGGACGAAAGCAATCGTAGCAATCGTAGCAATATCAGGAGAAGCATACACCATCACGGAAGGCGAATCTAGCCGAGGACCAATATGCCCGAGTCTCCCTGTACAGCTATTGGGCGAGGTTCTCCAGACGTCCGACCAGTTCGGAGTTGGCGGGTCTCCAGGACAGCTCATCACTTCCTCTCGACTCGTCAAGGATCCGAACATGTTTGCCAAAGAGCTCGTCATCCAATTCCAAAGAAGGCACACAGGCAGTAAATGAACATGAAATGGAGGAAGAGAAGAGAAGCACAATCTCCGCCATCCTTGACAAGCTGTCATCGTGACCAAGCCTCAAGGCGAGAGATCGAGGTAGAAAGAAACGAAAACTTGCAAAACCACTGAGCTGTCGCCATTCCACTGAACAGCCTTAAAAATGGATCAATATGACCATGCTGTCTAACGCTCACGAAATGAGATCGGTCCGTCAGACAAGCAAGGCACGCGCTTCCGTCTCAGGCTTGAGCCAGCGCTCGTACTTTTATCCACGTTAAGACACAGCAGCCCGGAGCTACGTCTCAAAGCTATTGAGGGAACACCAAGTTGACTCACTCAGGAACAAAAGGCCCAGGGCTGGTCGAAAGTTGAGGCATGTTACTCGAAGAAGTCCACGTGGTGAAGCAGTGCAACGCAGTAGAGACGTACAGGTGTGCTGTCTTTCGCTCCAACGAAGTATCGTGGTGTAAGGTCTTGCGACGACAACAAGCAAAGACAAGAAAGCGAAGCAATCGTCTCAAACGACCATATTCGAACCTATCACCGCCGCCCACGCATTTCGACGTGTAGATGACGGGGCTGTACCACAAATGCCACGAAGACCTGTCATGGGAATCACCACGCCCCGTTTGGAATGATGCGATTGTAGAGTCGATGCCCTAGTCCCGTTCTTTCAGCAACGTTACCCATCTCCCAGCCTCACAACTTTGGCTTGGCATCAGGTGCTCGGGAGGGCAGTTCGATAAGTTGTTGCATTGTTGGGCAAGAGTATTTTGAGACCAGGGCTTGGTCATACGGCGATACGTATGAGAATATCATGGTCTGCCACGTCTGTGTTCTCATGAGCGAGGGAACCTGAAGCACCAATCTACAGCACCCCTGTGCCTTGCGCCTTACTTGGGTCCTTTTCGTGTTCGATGACCGATGGTTCTGGGTTCGTGATCTGTGAGAGTCCAGTCTATAAAGACGATTCGATTCCTCCTTCGACGGCAATTCCTTTTTCTCAACAGCATCATCAGCAACAACAACAGCAGCAATCATCACAAATCAAACACCGAGAAAAAGAATCAAACGCTTTGTCCCTTGACTTAACCCCATCCAGCCATCATGGTGACCAAGGAAGTCCACCCCGAGGACGGCGCACAACCCACCACCCCCAGCTTCAAGCCCCTGGGGACCTTTAAGGCCGAGGATGATCCTCCCAGCGCCTCTACTTCGAGCGAGGCCCCCAAGGTCGACGACATCCTTGTTGAAGCGAAGTTGACCAAGGTTAGTTGGGAATGAGAACTTGCACCACCTACGATATAACCCTCAACTAACAAGTTACCAGGGCGAGGTTCCAATCCTCCTGACCCAGGAAACCGAGGATAACCTGTCCTACATCCTCAAGGCCATAGACTCGACGGGCCATGTGATTATCCTCCAGCCCAAGGAGGTAAAGTATCCAACCATTTGACACTCCAAACTTGGACAGTGAGTGAGCTGACGGATTGCCAAAACCAGGACGATGTCGCGTACGCATACGCCACCCGCCCGTTTGAAAATAGGCGCTTCGTCGAGTCATACCCTTACCTCCGTGTCATCGACCTCACCGATGACAGTGGGGACGTCGCTCTCGGCAATCGCGTGACAAGCCTCGTCTCCCCGACGGCGATCCAGCTCGCCATTGACGAAGTCTATCGAGTTCTGAAGCCCGGTGGCCGCATTGCGCTGAGCGACTTGCTTCTCCGGAGGGAGCTCGATGAACGAGTCAAGGGCGCTCTTCCAAGTCGTGAGTCGGGTCTTCGGAATGGAGTTTTAGTGAATCAGTTTGAGTCGGCTCTCAGAGTTGCTGGATTTGAGGGTAGGTTGTTCAATCGAAGACCCTTATCCTCCTGTTCCATGACAGAGAACATGGCAATTGACCAAACTCGGTAGACATTTCAATTATCGACAAGAAGTCGGACGTCCACAAGATCCTAGGTGACGATGTCCCAGAAGCCGAGCCCGAGAGCCAGCATGGCAGGGACGATGACAAGGGCGGGCTGGATCACCGCAAGGTCGACAGGTTTACCAGGTCCCTAGCTATTCACGATGAGCCGGGAGAGAAAGCTGGCCCTGAGATTGACTGGAATGAGTGGATTGGTTTCTTCCACATTTTTGCGAAGAAGCCCAAGGCATAGACGGTGGCAGTAGTTGGTGGCAAGGGATTAAGGGATTGGTCTTAGCAGATTGAAACAAAAAGGCAGGAGGATGACACGGTCGCAGAAGAAATTGAAGTGAGAACATTTATGACGGAAAAAAAAAATAAAGGAAAAGAGAAAACGAGGTTATTTGCGGCGAGATATAAAAAAAGATGCGAAAATATGAAAAAAACAGATTATTTTCTTTCTGACCTAGGCAGGGATCGAACCTGCAATCTTTTGATTCGTAGTCAAACGCCTTGCCATTGGGCCACTAGGCCATTTTCCGTGAAGAAGTTGCTTTTGCTTGTTGTAGTTGGGTCTAAATGGCTACTTGATTAGTCATTATTCACGATCCACAAGTATCCAAGTATCCAAGAACCAAGTCCCCCTCTCCTACCCATCCTCAAGCATCGTCAAGCATCACTAGGAGTTAAGAGCTGGGATTCCAGCATTCCGACATTATGAACGGACTCTCGCTAACCCTTCTCCAAATTTACATAACAGTAACAGTATACACATATCTCACACTCCCGCCTACCATCCTAATCTCATGACTATCCGGCCACGGCCCCAACGAGTCAAACTGGCACAGCACATCCACTGATCCCAACACCTCATCAATCACATACCTCCTCATCCCATTCTCCTTGGCGCTTCCGCCTCTCGGCAACGTCCCACCGCAGGGATTCACCCTCATAGACCCCTCAACCCTCTCACACTCGGTGCCCCAAGGGATCTTATCCGCCGCCTGCGCATCGGTCCACATATCCAAATACAAGTCCCCGACCTCCTTCAGCTTATCGCGGCCCACGCGATCGGCCTCGGGTACCTCGCTCCAGTCGTGGCCCTGGATATACTCCAGCGTCGTAGCCGCGTTGAAGAACAGATCTCCCGTCGTGGCGGCTATCGTGTCAATCTTGGAAATGCTCCCGGCCTCCCCTTCGCCCGCGTGCCAGATCTGCGTAGCGATGACGTACGGCCCCTTCGTCGAGATGAGGTGCGTGAAGCTGGCACACTGCGTCGTGTCGACCGTCGTGCGGTTGTAGTCTAGCGCGAGGGCCTTGCTGAGGAGGCCCGATGCGATGGAGCCGTCCTTGTTGTTCTCGACGTAGGCGAAATCGTCGGCGAGAGTGAGTCCCGATGCGTCGCCGGCGATTTGGGCCTCGATGTAGGTTTCGGCGGCGGCGAAGAGGGCTTCGCGGGTGCATTCGGCCGAGACGAGACGGCTGAGGCCTGAGAGGGCCAGGACGCCGAGAGAAGCGTCGTTGAGCCTTGGCATCTTGAAATTGATGAACGTACAAGGGAAGTTTTGACTCAAAATCTGTGCTGGAAGATCTAAGCTGCACCGAGGAAGACTGATCCACCCCAATTTTTACGTTACCAGAGAAGAAACCACGCAGTCCAATCCTAGTTCCCAAGGCATTTATGGTGGATATATACGACTGAACACCAGAAGAGGAGCTGTGCGTGAGGGGTCACGGCGATGCTCAAATGAATTCGCTATGGCAGAAATCGGTTCAATTCCAATTTTGCGGCTGTCTAACGAACCCCGGGATGTTGGTGCCGATGCCATTGACCAGCGGCACTTAATACATTTCCCTCTTCAAGAGCCCTGTCCCTAATCAGTCCTGGCCATGATTAGTATCCGACAATGCAGTTGCTCTTCCGGGAAAATAGAAACCGGCCGGTGAGTGAGGGACGAAGAGCTCTCTTAACACATCACCGGCTTTTCCCACGATCTCGTCCAGAAGTTATCCCCAACTCTCACCAACCTCACAATCTTCTCTCAGCACTGTTCAATCGATTGTAAATTACTTAAAAAAAAATAACGACGACTAAGGAATAAATTTCTAAGCTACAATCTGACAATATAAACCAGACGCACGCAAGATGGATCAATTCCATCACTCTCCCCCTCACAATGCCATTCCAAGCTCCGCTGTCACCAACCAAAGACGCCCGACCTCCATTGATCTAGCGGTTATGCTTCATCCTCATCTTCCACGAGTAATGCTCAAGCGTATTCTTCGCCAAAATTCTCATAGCAATAACGTCATTCGAATCTGGTCCATCTTCAATAATGCCCGCCTGCACCGCCAAGTTCGCGTACTTGACAGCCCTCTTCTGGTATCCCAAGGCATTATAATTCAAAGCCAGGAGCTCATACATGTCGGAATACCGCACATTCAACCCTTCCTCCTCGTACAGCGAGAGCAATCTCGCAAGCATGCCCGTGGTCACGCTTCGACTCTCGTAATCCCTCAACTTCTTCTCAATCTGCTCGATCTCGGCCAACCGCGCATCCGAAGCCGCGACGTTATTGAGATCCCCGTGCCCCGTGCAGCGCGAGCACGTGCAGGGTTTCCCGAGCCAGTCCTCGATGAGCTTCTGGCGCTCGGCGCGCTGCATGAGCGGGCTGAAGTAGGAGATGGTGATTTCCTCGCCCGGCTGGATCTTGCGAACGGCCGAGATGTGGTGCACGTAGGCCGCGTCGATGTGGAAGGCCGCGTTGGGCCCGCAGTGGTGATGGACGTACTCTAGCTCGGGGTAGTTGAAGAGGTTCTTCTCGTTGTCGTAGCCCTGGGGTCCGACCCAGTTGAGGCCGAGGTTGTCCTCGAAAGGTCGGCTCCTGACGAGCTCCATGAGGTTCTTGACCTCGCCGCCCTCCCGGTTGATCCGGCTGAGGACCAGCTTCTGAGTCTCTTCGGGAAGAAGGTTCACGGCGGCCTTGAGAAGCCGCTCTTGGTCCTCCTCGTCGACCTCTTCGTCGTCCAGAAACTTCCTGTGGACGACCAGCACGGGCTGGCTCACCAAGATCTTCGTACCCCTCTTAATCGTTGTGTTGGCGACGAGAACCTGGCCGCGCCCGGGAACCTCCTTGATCTCGTACGGAGGCGGGGACACGGCGGGCTTCTCGCCGGGGGCAATGACGCCCAGGGCTCTGTCCATCTTCTTCAGCCTTTCGAAGCTGGCGGAGGTGGTCACGGCCGCCACGCCTCTGCCGCCCGCTGCTCGGTGGCTCGCATACACGCAGTAGGCACCGTAGCATTCTTCGGGGGCGTACCAGCCGCCGGGGAGGTTGTCGGCCGGGAAGGTATTTTTGACAATGTTGTTAACGGCGTCGTTGCCTTCGAACTTGTACTGAGCTTCGTCGGCGGAGACGAAGTTGAAAGCGAGCTGCGACGCTGCTGTGAGGAGGAGGGTGGAGAAGAGGCGTGTCATTGTTTCGTTGAGGGAAAGCTCCCTCCTTCTACAATGGCACGCACAAGAAAGAGATTTGTGGGTAGTGGTGAGCTACCACCGAGGATTGGAGACTCCAAACCGACAATCCAGTCACGATCAGGGCTTGGAAGTGAGAAACTAATCGGGAATCAGATCACCAGTCCAACACCCGTAGAGGTGAGGGAGAGGAAGACGAGGAGAAGATGAGCTCAAGAAAGCAACTGGAAAATATTTACGACCCGCGTCATAGAAAACAAAGCTCTAGGAGCTTCAACATCCCCATGATCCATCCTGCAACGTGGCCTGTGGTAGCGACCGTGTTATGCATTTATCTATATTCTTGCTCTATTAATCGGCAGCGGGCTCGCTGGGGTCTTTTATTCGACACGTTCGACATCTCTTTCAACTGCCTAAAATCTGTGGTTAGGTTTTACTTCGGAGGGTTCTGGGGTTCGGAACGGCAAACAAGTGTTAATATAAAGGCTGCAATATACTATAACGCGACGTCAAACTTAAGCTTGTCACGGCTCAGGTCTCTTGACGTATCAGTAATGCCAGCTTGCCTCCCTTATAGTATCCCTCATGGGGATGATGGTAAGGGCGATATAGAGTGTGGCGAGCCGATGAAATGGCTGGTAGGTGAGGATGTTGGCCTCCGGTACGTTCAGGCTATTTCGGATAAAATCCCCAGAGCAGCTCTGGCCTCTTTCTTCAGAGGACTGACTGTATGATATGCAGAGCAAGTGGCCAAGTTTGATGTTTGCCAAAAGAGGCTACAGTGGCTTTAGCTCGGCCCTGTCGAAGCGAGAATGCCTCGAATGCTTAGCAGTTGGAGTTTCTTGAAGCTACTTGAAGTAACCGCGGGATGGGTGTAAGTGAGAGCCGATGGACCCATCTGGTTTCCTATCATGTGGATGGATGGATGGACTGCTGTTGACTCTGTTTAAACAATTTGATAGAACTAATCAATGACATATAAGGCGCTCGTTCATCGATCCACTGAGCTCGAAACGAGTCGAGTTGTCAAAAGAAGTGACCAGCAAAGGATGGCCTGCCCATTTGAGCCACCACATCGGTCAACATCAAGGTCAAGGTGGTCGCCTCACTTATTCCCATTCCTCAATAGCATAGACTCTTTACCTATAACCAAATGCCCTCGCATCAACTACATAAGTCGATCACTGCTAAATTCTTCATCAAGCACGCAAGCCCTGTGTATCTCGTCTAAGCACCGAGGATCATAGGCGCACTGCCCACAGCCATCTCAGGGAAAAGAGAGAAGGCCCAAAAAAGGGGGGAATCTAAAATAAAACAAAATCCGCTAAGCTACAATTGAATAAAATGAAATAAAATAGAGTGAAGAGACGAAAAAGATCTTCTTCAATGATAGTGACAACATCGATGTCGTGGGTATTTCGGTATTCATATCACGCACGATGAAATACCCTCTGCTGATAGAAATCATGATTATTGGTATATACAGAATCTGCATGCCCGTCGTGATATATATATGTGATCGCTTGTGATCGTGTGTAATAGTAGATATTGCTTCCCAATGCTCCCAAAGCACAAATACCGCCCCAGCCCTCCATGATGATCAGTAGGACTTCCCCTCCAGGGCATGAGACTCCCTCATGAGCCCAAAGCATAAAAAATTCCAACAAAAGAAAAGGGGGTATAATCCGTATGACAGAGCCTCCTCATATCAATACAGCCTCGCCAAGAAAGGAAAAAAAAAATATACACCTAGCACCGCCAAGTGAGATGTCTAATGCGTTGAAGAAAGAAGGAAGAAAAATTGGGTGTGGTTTATAAAAGCAAGGCGAGGCCGCACGCGACTCCCGCCGCCAGCGCTCCGGCGAATCCAGTCCCGTGGCGTGGCGAGGGCGGCGAGTCGCTGATGAGAGAAGAGTCGATGCCGGCGGGTAGAGTAGGCGCCGAGGCCTTGACTCGGACGTTGTTGACGACGTCGTCGCTGTTGTCTGTATATACTTGTTCGGCGAATTGGCATTGATCCATGATCACGCCCATGGCTTAATTTCAAAGTTAGTATCGAGTTTTAGAAAACCAAGAACAAAGGAAATTAGGTGAAAAATGAAAAACGACAAGAGAAAACAAAAAGGGACTTACACTCTGGCGACCATCCAGCTTGCTGTATACAGCTCGTACACAGCCCAGAAACGAGAGCCACGTCAAAACTCTTGTTATTGCAAACACACTCCCTCTCGGCATCCTCCACTTCCGTCTCTTGTTCCGCATATTCGTAAACATCGGTCATGTCACCAATCCCATCCGCCGCATTGCCCACCGCCAAAGGTGTAGACGTCGTAGTCGGAAAAGCTAACCTCACACCCGTATCGTCGGCAGGCAACTCCAAATCGCCACCATCCCCCTCGTCCTCTGGTAATACCATCGTCATAGTCGTCGTCATAACCTGTGAAGAGGGATTATTATTATTCCCCGCCGCTGGCGTTGTGATCGCACCACCACCAGGAGCCGCCACCTGTGAAGGAGTCGCCGTAAGCGTAACCACTGTCGTGACCGTCACGACTCTGCTTCCCGTCGGCGTCCGTTGCGGCGCGGGCACCACGAGTCCGAATGCGTTCGTGACAGATTGTCGCTTCTCCATCTTTCGCCTCTTAAGTCTTCGCCGGAAACCCGGATGAGAGCCTACGTGGCAGATGTCCGTCAACTCGACTATGGGTCCGCATATCGTGGCGCATCCGAAGGGGATATCGTCCGGTTCGACTTTGACCATAGGGTCTTGTGCGGTGGCCAGGGCGGCGAGGCCGGATAGGAGGACGGCGGTCTTTACGCTGCACATTCTTGTCGGAGAGGGGAGGAGGGCGAGAGGGGGTGGTCTCTGCATGTAAAGGCGGCGTATAGGGAGATGTAGGGAGGAGACGGAGAGAGGGACGAGGCGCAAAAGACCTGACAAGAAGAGGAGAAAAAAAGAAGAGGAGAGGAGGAGAGAGAAACGGAGAAAAGGAGAGAGGTGAGCCGCAACAGATACCCTCGTTGCGGATCACAGATTTCCTTTCCCTTTAGCGAGAAAGTGGAAATGAGTGAAAGCAGAAAAAGAGAAAAGAGCGGGTGATCGAAGACAGATCAAAGTGATCGTTCCCTTGGGCCAGCTACGATCGTCTTCTCCATGAAGAGAGTGGAAGATCGACGAGCTAATGTGTAGAGGGAGATGATAATTAAGCAGGATACTCAAGAATGGGAAGATTTGAGGGGAGTGAGCGAGGACTTGCAGTAGATCATCTCGCTCGCCGCTACTGTCTGGTTTGTGCTCTCGATTTCTCACACACTCTCTCCGTCTCTTTTTGCCAAGATTGGCCAGAGGAGGGGGTTGCAGGTGGATGAGGATGTTCGGCGAAGGGGGTGTTTTGTTCTCTCAATCGTGGGCCGATTACTCTCATCAGCAGCGACGATGGCGTGGATGACCCAGTCGGATGCGATGGGCGATACCACGCTCTCTTTTCTCTTCTTCTATTTTTTTCCCCCCATTTTCTGTTTGCTGCTTTGCATTTCCGTCTACGCTTGCCATCCAGGTCGGTCCACACGGGGACAGACCTGATGCTGGTTTTGCTTCTTGCTTTAACGCTTTGGGATCCTGATCACCCTTTACCCTGGGCGTACACGACGACGTGAAACACGATCAGAGCCGGGAAGGGTGAGGAACTGTCTGGGCGCACCATTTATGGCTAGTCTTGAGAGCGGAAAAAACCAAGCAAGGCAAGGCGAGACGATGAAGGTAATAAAAATCACGACGGAGTATAGAAATAGAATGACGGTCTCAAGGTTCGACAAACTGAAGCTAGGAAGAAGGCAGGAAAAATGGTCATCGTGAGGTCAGTCGGCTTACACGGATTTCTCGGAGCGACCGCGATTCCCTGAGCCCCGACCTAACCGGTGGAAGGGCACAAAAAAGACAAGGGGAAGCGGCATCGCTATCGCACAGCCCCCTTACCTCCCAAGCACAGTCCATTCGAATTGGCAATGCATGCACTTGGCCAGCTAACAAAAAGGGTTTAATGACCGATGCTCGTCCAGGTTGCCTCTGGGCGTGTGTTCAAGGTTCCCTGCGACGATGAAACGAGGGGGAACCGTGGGTGATTTCACCCGGTTGCATCAGTACAACCTGCTCATACTCGCAGTCTCGCACCCGACAGACAGAGGGGAGGTCTTCAGATGGCACTTCATCATAGAGCAAATAATGATTACAAGTCGTTATTAATGAAAATCCGGAAATCTTCCTCGCGGCATGTTAATTAAGGAGTCCGATCTGAAGGAAGTCTCGCCCACAATTTGCGAGAAAAAACGACGAGAATTCTGATGTCATGCGAAGGAAAGCACAACCCATCTGAGTCCCATCATCTGTATCCAGCTGGCCACCACCTGTTAACCTCTCACAGAAGGAAGTGAGGCTTTCCAAGCTTGACAGCCAAGATGATGAGATGCGAATATCAACAATTCCAAGTGTATTCATTCCGGATTATATACGAGTACGAGTCTACGGACTCTATCAAGAAAATGCGCATCTAGCCACCCAAGATGTTAATACCGAACGATTCAAAAAAAGACCCAAAACAATACCATCCCAATGCACTTCCCTCCATCCCCCATCCCCCATCAACCCTATCCTCACCTTTCTCCTCACCTTCTCCTCCAACCACATCACACGATCCCATTCTAGAATGTCGCGCCCTCGGTTTCACTCCAACGGCCTTGCCTTCCAACCCCCTCAACCCTCACCCCAAACTTGGCCAGATGCCCGGCATCCACGACACCTCTGCCATCGAAAACCCACTTCGGCTTCTTCAGGTGATATGAAATCTTAGCCCAGTCCAGCCTCTCCTTCGGGCGGTACTCTCCCATATTGATGCCCCCTACTTCTTGATGCTGGCGTGTGCAATCCGGACAGGTAGTGTCGCACGAGGGTTCGGCGTGAAACCTTCCGAGCGGGTCATCTTGAGCGTCTACGCCAGTTTTGGCAAGGAACCACTGCAAGGTGAGGAGGTCGTTCTCCGAGACCTCGAGACATTCAAAGGGGCGGGGATCTTCTTTTTCCCTCTTGGGCTTGTTCGTCGCGGAGGCAGAGGCGGCGTGTCCGACCCGTCCGATCGGTAGACCTCGCGGAGAGGATGTGCCCGAGGGAGGAGGGGCAGTCGGCGTCTTAAACTCGTCGAACTCCGTCGTGATGACAACGGCGTCAGCGAGGTAGCACGCCTCGTACGCGTTTCCGTACACCGTGACGGGCCCTCCGTTCTCCGCGAGCGTTTCGGGACCCAAGAGCTGCGCCATCTCATCCTTGATGACCAGCGGATTGCAAGCCGGATCAAACACGGCAATCTCCCTGGGCCCTTCCTCGACGAGCGTCTTGATAATCTGCAACGCGGGGCTCTCCCTCGTATCCGACGTATTCTTCTTAAAAGCGTAGCCCAGGATCGTGACCTTCTTCCCCCGTAACGTATTGCTCAAGCACCGGATCACCCTCCTCGCGAACCTGTCCCTCTGGTACTCGTTCATCTTGACCACCTGCCTCCAGTACTCGCCGACCTCGGGAAGACCCAACGACTCGGCCAGATACACGAGGCTGAGTATGTCCTTCTTGAAGCAGCTGCCGCCGAACCCAATCCCCGCCCGGAGGAACTTGTCGCCTATCCTCCGATCCATGCCGATGCACTCGGCCACCTCGTCGACGTCGGCTCCCGTCCTCTCGCAGATGGCGCTGATGGCGTTGATGCTGCTGATGCGCTGCGCCAGCATCGAGTTGGCCACGAGCTTCGCCAGTTCAGAGGAGTACACGTTCGTCGTGACGATCTTGGATCGCGGGACCCAGGCCGCGTAGATTTGTGCTAGCGCGTCGGCGGCGCAGCGGCCTGATGCGGTCGTGGAGGAGCCGATGATGACGCGGTCGGGGAAGAGGAGGTCTTTGACTGCTGTGCCGGCTGCGAGGAATTCGGGGTTGGATAGGATTTCGAAGTGGACACCTGGTCGATGAGCGGCCATCTGGTCCAAGTTAGTTAGTCTTTCGCCCCCCTGCTATTTCTTTTTCCTTATTTCTCTTTTTTTATTCTTCTCGTTTTTCAACTTACCGTCTCTTTAACAAGCTGCGCCGTCCTGCACGGCACAGTAGACTTCTCAACAATAACAGCCCCAGCCTTAGCATACCTCGCTACCTCCGCCGTAACCGCCTCGAAAGAAGCCATATCAGTCGCGCTCCCCGCCCCAATACCCCTCGACTTCGTCGGCGTATTGACGGCAATCATGACGAGATCCGCCTCGCCGATGGCGCCCGCCACGTCCGTCGAGAAAAAGAGGTTGGCGCTCCTCGCCGCCGCCGTCATGACGTCGGCGACGTGGTCGCACTGGCTCCCGCACTCGGACATGTCCGTCGTCGTGACCGACACTTCGTCCGACATGTCGTCGTCGGAGCTGCCGTGGGGGACGGGCTGGTTGGAGAAGACAATTTCGCGGGCGCCGTCGCGCGCGACGCGGAGGATCTGCCGGAGATGCGGCTCGTAGATGGGCGGGTGGCTGGAGTTCCAGCGCCGGATGCGGCTGGCGTCCTTGTCGACTACGGTGACGCGGATGCTGGGGTTTTGGAGGGCTATGACGGCGGCGGTTGGACCTCCTGCGGGTTCTGGTGTAAGTTTTGGCGTTTTTCCCTTTCTCGCGATGCCCCAGGGGAGGAGGAAGAGGGGAAATGCTACAACTTCAGGGGTTGTGTGAACATACCAACGTATCCTGCGCCGACACAGCAAATGTTACGGATCTGAATGGGTCGAAGGCTTGCCTCGTAGACCCCGCGAGCATTGCGGCCGGAGTTCTGCTGCGAAATACTCAGGGATGCCATCGCGTCAACCTCGACTGTATCCATGGTCCGAAGCGCCTGGAGAACAGGGCTGAAGGTAAGACTTCCATCGGGTGTCGTTGGAGCAGTGGACTCATACTGAAGGAGACTCTCCTCCGAGTCTGTCGTAGATGTTGGTACACGATTCATCTTGTTCTCTTGAGATCTAAAATAGAAGAAGGGAAAAAAAGAGGGAAAAGATGAAAAGAAAGGAAAGAAGAAGTTGCTCTTGTGCTCCTATGTGGTGAGGGGAACAGCCATGCGGTGATGAAAGGGGCTGTCTATAAACGAACACACTTGTCCGGGGAAACCTCGTTTCCTCATGCAAGGCTTCTTAATCAAGCAGGACAAATGGGAAAGAGAGAGTAATGACTCGAAGAACTTTCGGGACGGTCTACTTTCAACAATTGGCAACCCAGGTGACCGAGGTTACTTGTTATTCTTCACCGTAATTCTCTGAAAAATCACTTGCTTATCCAACAAGATAAAACAAAACGCGACAAGACCCTCCACTTCTGCCCCCCAGTCGCCACCGGCAAGCACGTACAGGGGCCTATATAATTCCCCATGTGCAACAATGCCGGGGGAGTATTCGGCGGAGGAACCCGTGGGGACGTGACAAGAAGAAGAAAAAACTAGGCGCTTGACCCGTGATAGTCACGGGGGTTAGGTTGGGGGGACGACTTGTTTTTCCAAGGAAGTTAATCTCGTTGATATCTTACACTATGCTGCCCTTCTTCCTTTTGGGATCGGAGGGGGAGACAACGTTGGCCTATCGTCGCTGCCCGTGGGGAGTAGCGCATCGGGTCTGCGGTATTATGACGTGCGAGGACGGGGGTGCTTCGGCCGAGGTCGTTGTGTACATAGATAGATAGATAGATCAAAGAGCACACAGAAGGATTGTTCCCTGCTTTGGCGAGGTGGGTAAGGGTTTCTTGTGTTGACCGGGCTGGGTGTAGACTTACACCAGGGGGCTCCTTACGTGCTTCTGGCCTTAGATCTTAGATCGTGATAGTACTGCGAGGACCCTTACGTCCTAGGCCTCGTCACGAATGATCATGATGACACACCATCAACGAGCCCAGACTGCCATTGTGACGATGGCTGATGCCTCCTCAACACCAAACTCATAGTTGCGTTCTTATCTCCTAGCATCAAACTAGATAAAGTAGTGTACAGACTCGGAAGTCATACGCGATCCGCATAGAGGCTCCCAAGCAGGTGAGAGATCGCCTGCGGAAAGAAAACGACAAAAGAGTAAGAAGAAAAGACAAAGGGAAAAAAAAAAGAAAAAAGAAAAAAAAAAA
>JUDQ01000371.1:0-33880 GCA_000812075.1 Scedosporium aurantiacum
GTATTAGAGGATAGGGTAAAAGGAAAAAGGAAAAAGGAAAAAAAAAAAAAAGAGGGGAGAGGAACTTCAGGAGTAACGACTTCGGATATCACCGCGGGTGGGGACCTGGGACAGGAGGTTTGCAGAGATCTTCTTGTGTTTGTGTCTGTCTAGTATTTGTATTCATCAGATATGGTCTTCTTCACGCACCAACACGACCTCACAGCTTGCACATCTTAATGCCTACAATACTCCTGCAGCATCATGTGCACAGAGGAGTGCAGGAGTGCTCAATAACCTTAGACCTGTTGGGACAAGCACCCCTCATGCTGGTAATAATAACAAGTAGTTGACCATTTCATCAACATTGATGGCTATGCGATGTTTCCTTCCCCGGGTTTGATCCGAACCCCACAACAATGCTGGGGATCAAGCAATCATGTGGTTCAGACTCCAAAGACAACGACTAAACAAGCATTGACCTGAAATAAAGGCTGTGTTCACGGGTTCGTACAATGTCCCTGTCTCCACTAGACTCTCGTCATTCAAAGTTAATCCAAATCCGATCCCTTGATGTCCTTGGCGTATTGGAAGGCACATATGAGCCCTCGATTGGCCATCCCATTAAGTGTAAATAGTCGATCCCTCGTCTCCGCATATGATGAAACTGCGTGCAATCCCCAAAGCTGGCCCTGGGATTCAGTACGCCCAACAACAGGAACCCTCCGGAGCAGCTCGTATGACTCGCATCGGCCAATTCTAACCCTGATGTAAATTTCTCACGCACCACCACCGTCAATATATTGTGTCCCCCCTTCTGGGGCCCTGTACTTTGAAATCGTAAGCCGGGAGAACGTTTAGCCCTTTCCAATCTCGAGCCGCCTCGATCAGTAGAAGCCTACAGAAACGAGCGGGGAATCATCCCGTCTCTCAACATAATCAATCTGGGTGCTGGACTCTCCGAAGGTAGGGATGGAAATATGGAGAGCGGTTAAATAGTAGAACGTCGATCAGCTAGATCGGCTAGGATACGTATATGTTGCTTTTTATTTTTCTAATTACTTATCATCGGCTTCATAAAAATCGGTCTGTTTACCGGGAAATCCGTCCATTCGTGCTTTTTATAGCTGAAAACATAGATTGCCGTATTACCCCGAACTAACCCTCTGTTCCTCGGGGGCATGGTCGGCAGGTACGTTTCTCGTGTTCATCATAACGAATGACGGAGACCTGGCTCATACAGGCTGGCCGCCTTCTAAACTCTTCGAGCTAGGAGGGAGAGTGAATCGCCATGCTCGCCCGACGACGGCCGTCTATATAAAGACGCGAGACTCCCCGCGCTTCAACTTTCTCATCCAGCATCTGACCAAACTCTCTGACCAAACTCCCAGACCATAACTGTAAGACATCGTCTGCCCAAATACCATTTTAAAAAGTTCCTCTACAATGAAGCTCCTCCCAGCCCTCTCTCTCCTCACACTCGCCTCGGCCTCCGCCCTGGGACTTGACCTGGGCAAAGAAACCCGCGACCTCCTCGTCCGCGAGAGGATGGCCATCAACCCCGAGGCCCAAGTTGCCCCTCTCCAAGATCGAGACCTCGAGAAGCGAGCCTGCAAAAGCAACGGCTGCAAGTGCCAAAAGGTACCCCAGGGCCAGTACTGCGGCCTTTGTTGGAGGGGAAATGACTTTGTCGTTACGAAGCTGGGCAGCGGAGGGGGTTGGAACCATGTGTACGAGTGCAACAAGAACGGGGGCTGCTGCGACTATGGATATGCCAAGGATTGCGATCTGCAGAAGGATTCAATTCGGTGTTAAGTGGCAGCTCATGTGTTGAGTATTTGCCCGCTATGAAGCGAAGACAGAGAAGCCCTGAGTAGATCATCCATGTACGTCTGAGGTTTCGAGGTAGCAACAGAAAACTGTATTGGTGCCCCGACATTCATATGTTAGCAATTGCCGTGCTTCTACTCGAGTTTGGCCATTGGTAGATCAGTAACCATGTTTTAAGTATGTCTTCTGTTGACAGGTGCAGATAATATAACATACCTGTATGCTAGCCAATGTGGTCTGCCCGATCGACTGAGCGAGGCCAAAGCTGCTCAGGGGCGGTGGTGCTGCTGTTCTTGCTGCCCAACCAAATCAAGCGGATGACGCCCCAATGGATTTTGCTTCGCGGGAGATGAGCGGGTTGTACGTTTAAACTTTGAAAAAAGCCTAGCCAGACTTGCGTGTAGAGGCAGGGGCACTCCACCTAAGTATCCTTCAGCAACGCGGCTATACATTTCTCCTGCTGAGCTACAGGTCAAGAGCCCAAGACATCTTCTTATTTCCTCCTCGTCAAAGTGGTATGCGTGTCGATACGGTGGAAAGAGCGACGAAGCCGGCTTCAGCGAGATTCTCTTTCTTAGGCTGCAATCTCCAGTTATCAGGGAACGTGAGACTAATCCCGCCCACATGCGGAATTATCAGGAGTCTTGGATCTGCTGATGTGGACATAGCTTTCTTAATGGTATTCACTGCATCGGCCAGCTGAAGGTGGAGATACACGGTAGAATGGGCGGAAGAGAAGACGGTGATGAGTCAGGACAAACGGAATCTAGCGTTGTTCCCAGAGACTCCCATCCCATCATCTTGAACATCTCAGTTCTGAAATAAACGGATCGCACCAGTTTGAGCCCTCAAGACTGTGTGGGACAGTTCGTTATATTATCAAGCCCTGGAATATGTAAATCGAGAACGCCGACGAACTCGAAATTACTTGTATCCGAACGATTGCACATGCGGAGATGTTCGCCTTGTTCTTCCTGTTTTTAGGAGAGAAGGAGATTTATATTAAAGATTGTGGTGTAGCTAATTAAGAGAATGTGATGAATTTAGGAGTAATAATTTCAAATCAGGGTTTAAAACCTCCGGTCCTCTTCCTCCACATCCCTTCCGCATCAACACTCTGAGCAACGGATTGAGCAAGCTCCCGCTGAGTCGGCCTCAAGCGGCCGAAGATGTCTTGCCGGTAATATCCGTCGTTCATAAACAGAGGCAAGTATGCCTCGGGAAGCTTTCCGCTTGCCTGGAAGCCCCGAACAAGTGTCTGGATGCCCTCGTATGTTCGGGTCATTGCCTTGTCAATCTTGTCCCTGTTCAGCTTGAACCAGTGGCTGTAATTCAGCTCAATAATGATACGATCGACATCATCGTCCATATCTAGCAAATCGCCACCCTTTTCCCGCGCGATACGAGCCATCCTCTTGGGGAAAGGTTGGTAGGCGATGTTGCCAATCACACCGGGGACTGATTGCACGCTCCCACTAATTCCGCGCCAGTGGCGGTGGATTGTTTCCATAACCTCAGTTCCATGTGTTGAGTTCGGGAGAGGCATCGTCTCGGTGCCAATGTTGTAGATGCTTCCCTTCACAACCGCGGCGTTGTTGCCGGACAAGAGAGCGCTGTACGATTGCGTCTTGCATGTGTTCAAGAATGGTTTAACGGAAGTGAAGTTGGCGAAAACTTCGGGGGGGACGGTCGGCTCATCATAGAATGCAAACATTACCCAGATGTCGAGCAGTCCGACGGCTCTCACCGAAGTCAGGATCAAAGCGGCCTTCTCGTCATCGCAATACTCGGTGAAGTCACGCACAGCCTTCAGAAGAGCAGATGACGTCTTCTCATTGTCAAGGAAGACCATGGTCCCTCCCCAAATGTCGCCTTGATGGTATGCTTGGAGAAGGAACGAGGTCACAATGCCGTAATTATTACCGCCGCCGCGGAGGACGGAAAACAGCTCCGAATTCTGGGTGCGGGATGCTGTGACGATGGTACCGTTGGCAAGGACAACTTCGTACTCCAAGATGGAATTGGCAGCCCAACCGTATTGGGCGCTCAGAAAGCTCAAGCCACCTGGCAATATTTAGTATGCGGTTCCATTCGAGACATGTAGCGATTTGGTTCACGTTACCTCCAAGAAGGAACCCTCCAACGCCGACATTCCCAACGCGACCTCCTACCACCACGTACCCAGTGCCATCGAGGGCGCCGAGGACGTCTTCCCATCGATTTCCGGGGCCAACGCGAACAGTTTTCGCTTTGCGATCCAGGGTCACCTCATTGAGCTGTTCAGTCGAAATGAGCGGTCCGCCGCTGACACTAGAGAAGTAATCGTTTGGGTTGTGACCGCCGGACTTGATGGCGAATGACTCGTCATTGGCTTTTAGGACGTTGACGATCTGAGCCACTTCATTCGCGCTGGTTGGGTATAGGATGCAAGATGGCTTCAGCGCACTGCAGGCCGTGGACCAGTACTCGCTCTGTTCCACTGTATATGCTAGCTCGAAACGCCTGTGTATCTCAATCTCCGTTGTAGAATCGATGATATCACACGTATCCGCAGCAGCGAACGCCACTAAGAGCAACGAGAAAAGGGAAATCAGCATCATCCTGGCGAGAATCTGACGGATACCAAACGAGCGGCGGGATCTGTGACTTGAGCCAGGAATGTTCTGCTCCAGCATGGAGGAATCCAGGCCATTTATATCTCGTCATCGCATGAACGCCACACCCGGAAACTATTTTTATTTTTTTCTTCATTTGATGCATAACACCATCCACTTCAGGTGGATGTTTTCTCTTTTCTTTTCAGGTGGTCATGTTTTCATTATTTTTTCTTTCGTTTCTACAACCAACATGGAGCTGAGAGCGAGAAGGTGGGGCACTGCTAGCGTTCGTATCCGCTCGTTCCTGCTTTTTGCTCATTTCCCGCCCTGCCGATCGTGAGACCAGGGCGGTGGAATCATCATCGCTTATCGCGGGCTAACCCCAATTTGGCTCGACAGGTGAACGGGACTGTAGATCTCTCCCTTTCTAGGAACATTTTTTCTCGGCATAAACTCCCATCACTCCCGATCCCGGCAGTCATCGGACCGCTTCAATGTTTTGGTGGAAAGCAGACAGCCGCGCCAAGAACTATCGAGTCAGTCTGGACCTCCGCCAATGTGGCACCTCTTTTCATGAAATTCAAATTCCCGAGGCAACAATTGTGGTGTGACGCGGAGTGGCGCCACTGCGGCTCCCTCGAGCATCATCTTCCCCGAGCGGTGCCTGGCAATGGATGTTGGCTAGAGTGGAAGTAGGAAACAGTGGATCTCGCTCAAAGCTAGGATTGACCATGTCCACAGCACGGCAAGCTGTCTTTAGCACGAAGAAGGTTCCACTTCCGGATTTAGAATAGTTAACATTGGAGATTAGATTAGATCACAGTCCTGCCTGATATTTTTGGAGAAATTCCGCTGGAGAAATTCCGCTCGGCGCTTGCAAAGTAAGGATATTGCGCCGATGTACTTCGTACTTCGTAGTCTTTCAGAGTCGCCCATGTGACAAGCGAACTTTTATGTCCTCTTCGCGATGAAGTGGGTGAGCAAAGTTGCCATTCCCATGCCCATTCCTTCTGATATCAAAGGTTAAGCCCCAATGCTCTGCGAGGGATGATCTCGCCATTGATGTTGGCCGTTGTTAAGATACTAACTAAAATGGATCAGTCTACACATTGGCAAATCCGAAACGGTTATTTTGTCTCCCAAGCTCTTGATGCTCAGGGCTGACCGATAGGAAGGAAGCCCAAGAGGAGGGTTTGCATGCTGGGCTAGTTGCATAAGGAGTCCCAATGCAGGTGGTAATAGTAAATTTAGGAGTCACATTGATATCTGCGTTAATTGAGTAGGAAATGGGAAGGTATATTGTTATATAATATCAATAGATCTCTTAAAGAATCGCACTCTCGATATTAGTCCCTTCAACCCCGAACATGAGTAGAGATGGCAGAAGAGGAGCGCCGTCATCGTTCGGGGACTGGATTGCGATAGGCTGGCATATCCGAACAGCAATGGAAAATCAGACGAGCACAAAAGCAAGAAAAGGAAACAATTATTTGAAACAATAGATGTTGTCAATCCCGCTTCGCTCTCTCCCTAAGTCTTCTGGCTTGAACCGAAGTAGGCCAGGATTTCTTGATCGTACGGCCGTTTTCCCTTTTAACAGAAAGGAGCCGGTGCCCTAGCCCTATTGAGTGCCTCTTCCTGAGCATCCACATTTGCTTGAAAGGCCTGCTCAAGCGTCATCTCGGAAGATCCTGGCGCAGGGAATCGGAAGGCGAGGATATCTTCATAGATACTGGCCCTCAGTTGCTCATACTCCGGAGAACCTAGGGGGATGGCGTGGGCCTCTGCCGTCTTTCGCATCGAAATTTCACGATACTTGGATCCATCCATAGTGAATGTGTCGGTAGTAAACTCAAATGTGGGGTATTTTGGGCTCCCGTCGCTGTTGGCTAGACCCTGCATATGGGTAATCAGAGGTTCGGTTCGGCTGGCTCCTCGGTTCGTGTAGCTTATTTCGAGAGCTCTCTTAGCCGCTATTGTGTCCCCGTGAGTGTCTGGGAAGAGAAGATTGCCATATGAATCTCTCTTGGTACGGCATCTCTCGAAGGCATCTGCCATGAGCCTGTAGATAGTGCGATCTCGGATGGGGTTGACTGGGTCTTTAAACGACCCACCCTCAAGCCCCCAATGAAGTCTAGTACCGACGCGTCGGAAACCAACTTGTGGTTTGCAGAGAAACTTTCCAATCCAATCCATATCCGGATGGAGGGTGTTGAGCTTCCCTTCGACGATGTCTTGTGCGGAAGGGTTATACGTGGGGGGTCGATGCTGCACATGGCGTATGAACTCATCAAACGTGGCGACTCCACCGAAAGGGGAGCTTACGAGGCCACGCGCAACTAGAGTGTTTCCAGGACCGTATATCTCGCATTGCATCTTGTAGATGTAATAAAAATGTACCATATCGTAGGCGACCGCAGTCTCAAGAAGCTGGGTAGGGGTTCGGATTTCCATGTAGGGGTCATAATATGCCCTCCGGGCAACGCGGCGAGACATGATTCCAGATCTATGTAACTGAGCCGCTGGTCGAGGTGAGACAGAAGATGGTAAGAATATGCTTGTGATATGTTCTCTGGCGCAGATTCCTGAGGAGATTTATGTGGGGAAAAATGAGTTATATCAAGAGGAGAGGCGAGGTCTGTTGGCTAATGGCGATAGATGCTCTGGAAGTCCTCGACAGATGTTGGTGCGGCTCTGGATGTCTGAGGTGTCGTTACCGATGAAATGATAGAGGGGAGAGGAGCTTATCGGGGCGAGATGGGTGATGGTCTTTGTATTTTCGTTTCCGCGGCTACTGAACATTCACCTCGCCAGCCAGAACTACAATTGTCGGCGTGGCGATTCACGTATCCACTCAATTGTTGATAGAGCTAGACAATTAGTATTCAAATCCAAAATCAGGGTAGGTACCCCTTTTCTCATGATGCTATAGCCTACCTCGTCAGTAGAGCAGGACGGCGATGTGGTGGACGTGAGTCGTTTTGTGGCTCTCACGCAGCGTCCCACTGATGGCAAACTATGACAGGGCTTTAGAGGACTGCATGGCAACTCTGGAGTGTTGCACGAGGCACTGAAAGTGTCAGACTAGTATAAGAGAATCCCGCTCGTCGTGGCTGTCTTGCTGGCGAAAAGTTCGGTGGGAACACGATTCTTCTAACCGCCGAGTTTGACTGCATACTCCACCTGGGTCCCAATTTCGGGTGGCTATCATTGTAGCACAAGACGCGTTTCATTGAAGAGGGATGCACGATCGATAGGGCGTATCCTAGGAGAAATAAAGAAATAAAAATAAAAAATAAAAAAAAAAATGGAGAAACCCCCAACTACCGCGGGCAAGCTCGACACACAATCGATTCAGATGACGTTGAAGCCCAAGGAAATCCAATTTAAATTTTCGTCAAATGTGCAAATATTAACCCTTTCCTACGGCGACACTACTAGGGTTACGGCGGAGGCGGTCTTTACCCAGGCCTGGGTTTTTGTGCGAGCTTCCGTGGTTCATCCCAGGAACTACCAGGCGAGGCATGAGAAGAGTTAAACAGCTTTCATGGACATTTTTAAACTGACTCCTGGCTGGCCCTTGTGAAGTGTGAGCCAACTTGAATACCGTGCCCCATTACTGTAATTCCCTAAGATATGATACTGACTGAGCGCCAAAGGAGGACAACTGATGGAGGCGTACTCTATCTATAACTAGTCATCACGGAGGCTCAAGGCTTACCAGCCCACCGCGTCAGAGCACTCAGGGTTTTGTGACAGAAAAAGTTCAATCCTGATAGTAGGGAATTGGTCGTGCTTGTCAATACACTATTAATCCTCATGGCATTCAATCGACACAGCAAAATTCTAATGTGATAGCTATAATAACGTCACCCCTTGTTACAAGCCTGCTTCCAGCTCACCTCTTATCGGGCAACGGTTGACAATCTCGCTGAGGCCGTTCGTGCTCCATAATCCCGATTCATGGGTCAAGGATGATGAGGCATTTTGTTTTCCCCTTCTCATAAGCTGCTCCTAAATTCATTGCCGTCCATGATCACTATCGAGGCATGTTATCCCCTGGGCTTCTCTGGAAGGCGCCAACAAAAACTCACATCGGAAGACTCACACTTCATTCAAATGTTTGTGGCTCGTGAATCTCTGGTTAAATACGAAGCACGAAGTAATGAGGCACTGTATACAAAGGTAGCTTGTGAGTGAATCAACACTCAAAAACTCCCTCAGTCTCTAAGTCTAAGTCTCAAGTCACACTGTGGACCATCGATCAGGCACGTGGTATTCACAAGGACTATGAGTCAGCATGGCGAAATTGAAAAATCGAGACAAGAGAGAATGTAAACACAAGCGGAAGGAAACATCGATTGAATACATCAATTGACCTCGACTTTAGGTGGAAAGAAGGAACTTTTGGGGTGTGTTATATGCCTTAGCGGCATATACAGCCACAAAAATGAATGTGAACCCATTCAGGCTCTTTTCGAGACCAGAAGCAGAGTGGTTTTCAGCCGGGCTTGCATCATCATTTCCCGATCTGGGCCTGGATGATGGGGACCTCTTGATGCCTCGGCCCTGCAGTAATGGCCTCAAGCCAGGGTGTAAAGTTTTCTATTCTCCCACGACGGATAGTTCGCAAAGATCCGAACTAGCAGTTGCGGATGATGATTTTCTCTCAAGTGAAAGGGGAAAAGACCTGAAGGACCAAGTTCTCGTTTTCCAGTACAGGGGCAAGTTCCACGCCATTGATCATGTATGTTTAGCCCGTGTGTTAATTATCAAACTCTGGTGGTATGTTTTGTTTATGATGGTGTGAAAAAAACTGACCGTTCTGTTGCCTAGCGCTGTCCGCATTCATCATACCCTCTATCTCGAGGCACGCCCTTCGACATTGAAGATTTCGGAATCGCTCTGAGTGCAGGGCTCACGTGTCCCAAACACGGCTGGTCTTTTGACATATTTTCAGGCATGTCTGATCGGGGCCATTACAAGCTCGGGGTGTGGGAGGTACAGCTGCGTGATGTCCAGGGCGCTGCTTCGGGGAGCATGGAGAAGGAGGTGTGGGTGAGAAGGAAGCAACGGATGGGATAGAGTCATGACTGATCCTAGGAATATTGACTAGAATCGCCAAACAGTCCCGATACTAGAGTGATGTTGAGAAGTCATGGTGAGATGGCGTACTTGGTGGTTGTCTGATGAGTTTGGCAGCATGGATTTGGCCCGCGTGGGAGGTTCTAAACGCGGCTGCAAGCGACTCCCGCTGTTGTTACCGTGTTGGACTTACCCATGGCTTTCAGACCCCATCCAATGGCTACTTACTCTCGAAATTCTGTAATCGTCGCACTCATGCGTAGCGAGACGCCACCGGGCTCTTCAAGTACATTCTGTTGCAATGTATGCTAAGCTGCCTCGGAAACCTGCAGATGAGACTTCTGCAATAAGGATGGCCCTCATTTCAATCATTATGACCGCTTACTCAAGTCTTCCTCTATAGAACATAGTTGTCAGTGGCCGTGTCACTGTCAAGTGTGATACTGATTACATGTCCATTGCCGAAAGCAAAATAAATATCAATGATACGGCGGTTTTGCGCACCGTCTAAGGTTGGAGATCATTGGGCAATTGGCCTCTCGGTGCAATCGGCTTAGTAACAGAAGTTCAGTTAACTTAGATTGCTGGGCACAGTACCTCGGTATGCAAGACGCATTTATTCTGTAGCTGGTGGTCCGCTTGGGGTGCTCGTTGTTATTGCTAATGTCTTTGCTCGCTCCTATTGATAGTTCGATTCTCCCCGACCTACGAGGAATTAGCTAAATTGTGACGGATGGAAAGAAATCTTATTTGATGATGCTGAAAGGAACATCATACATGTAAGCTCTTCCTTCTCTCTTTCACTGTCGAATCGCTTTTGAGGTCCGGTCCATGCTGTAGCAGAGTGGCGCAGTAGATGCACGCAGCTTCGGCTGTGTCTTGATGGTGAGAGGAGTGGTCGTCAGTTTCATCAGAGCCGCGCCACTTCCTGGCTGGCCAACTTCCCAAAAAGGAAAAACGCAGCGCTTGATTGAAACGGGCTGTTGTGAGCCATGACGCGCCCCCTTTTGACATCTATTAAAACAAGAGTCTTTCCCGCACCAGCGAGACATTTTTGTACCCTGAGTTAGTAACTCCAGACTCTCTCACTAGATATTTTCTTTTTCCTTTTTCCTTTTTCCTTTTTCTTTTTTCCTTTTTCTTTTTTTTTTTTTTTTGCTGTCTCTGGAATCCTAGAATTCAGAATATCCAATCTCTTGTGCATTCAAGTTCAACGACATCCGCAACCCATAACAACCCACCATGGGCTCCTCAAACTCCAAACTCATCCCTCCTCAAATATCCGAGCACACTGCAAAAAATGGCATCCCTCCCGTGATCCGCGTCACCCAGAAAAAATCTTGGAAAGAAGTCACATGTTTCCTCAGCGAGCCGGGCGCTGACACTTCATACTGCATTAACCTCCCCGATGGGTTGTGGGGAAACATGACTCTTCATGACGGACCCGACCGTACTTTTCCCCCGCTCGCCCACGCAGTAGGCGAGGGAATGGGAAGAGCCGACTCCGGAATTACTCTGCCCGTGCTGCCAGGAGCCGAAGGTGATCTTACAACCAACAAGGAGATCCTGCGCTGGAGGGTTGCGAAAAAGGAGACCTTCTGGTTTGCCATGGATGTAGGTCAAGGTGCGGACCGGCGACTGGAGCGTTTCGAATGGCGACGCTCTCATGGAGATGAAGTCAAGAGTATCGGCGAGTCGAGCTGGGGCTGGAAACTTGTTCGGTTGGGACACACAAGGGCAGGCGCCGCGAGCCATGACGATAACGACCACAGCGACGCGAATCACACGACGGGCCTAGCCAGTGATGGCAAGGAAGTGGTTGCTGTCTGGGCCGATAGTAAGAGTTGGAAGACACTAACCAAGGTCGGCGAGCTTCATTTCTGCGGAAGCGGTGCAACGGGTGAGTTGGGGATGTCTTGGGTGCTGATGGTTGTCATGAGTTGCATGTGCATCTGGCAGAAGATGGTGCAGTTGGGTAATGCAGTCTACAATTAGATGCTGGAGCATGACTTGAGTAATAATGGGGAGTCGGATTCACATACAGAAAGCAAATATTCCCGGATGGGCGAAAATTATTATATCTCTCAAGCTTGCGTATAGTGCTCTTGTCTAAGTTAGTGCTTTAATTTGGCGAGACCAAGTTGCCGGTTCGGATGTGTGAGAAGGATCAATGTTGAGGCAATTCGTAAGCAGGCACAGTTCGGGGACAATTCACATTGAATGGGGTTATTTTTCTTTAGTCAGCTGAAGTGATTTGATGCAACCTGTATTGTAATCCACGAAGACGGATCTCCAAGTTTCCCCTCCCAACCCCGAAGTTCAAACTCCACACCTGACCCGAGAGGATTCACTGCAGAGGATATCGTCGTTAACCGCGATGCTAACGATCGGCATATTCCCAGCCTCTGGTGGGCTTGGCACCAGTACTTACATTCACCTCCTGGCGAATGTTCCCAGGGATAAAGTCATCTTGATCAGCCGTTTTCCTGAAAAGGTTCCGAAGACATACGTCCAGGACGGAGTGCGTCTTCGGAAGGCTGCGTACGAGTCCGATCCTGGAGATATGGAGAAGGCCTTCGCCGATATCGATGTGCTCTTTCTCATATCCTACCCAAGCCATGTTCATGAGTACCGTTCAAAGGTAAGTTGATATGTTACCCCCTCCCCCTTCTTCCTCGTTTGCTCTCGTCCTTTTTAGATGTTTGTGAACAGACTTGGTTTGGTCTTTAGAAGAAGAAGAAGCTAACACTGTGGTGATTACAGGTGCAATTACCGGCAATTGACGCAGCGGTTCGTGCCGGGGTAAAACACATATTCTATAGCTCCCTTGGCTTCGCCGGAAACCTGTCGGATCACTCTCGTGCTGTCGTCATGCAGGCCCATCTTGATAGCGAGAGGCATCTGGCTAGACTCGCAGCCTCCCATCCCGGTTTCACCTACACGAGTGTCCGTGAGGGATTGTACTCTGAGTCCTTTCCCATATACACCGCATTCTTCGATCCCCAGAACCCGTCGAATGAGATCCGCATTCCACATGACGGGTCAGGGCCGGGCATCTCTTGGGTGAAGCGTGACGAATTGGGCGAGGCGACCGCGAAATTGATTGAGCAGTACGCGTCGCAACCGGAGGCATTCAAATATGTGAACAACAAAGTGCTACTGACTGGAAACAAAAGTTGGTCTCTGGCTGACACCGTCAAGTGTCTTGGCCAGGCTATCGGCAAGGATGTCAGGATTGTAAAAGTGGATGTGGACGAATATGCTAGCCAACCCCAGGTTGTTGGGCGCTTTGGATCAGTGGAGATGGGGAAGTCGTGGGCAACGGCGTGGGAGGCCATCCGAGAGGGAGAGACGGAAGTTGTGACAACAACGCTATCGGAGATACTAGGCAGGGTGCCTGAGGAATTCGACACAACCATCAAGGATTTAGTTACAAAGGCCCGTGGATGAACTGGGGGACGGGCCGCTGCTCTAGACATGTTGCTATCTTGGCCTTTTATATTTCACAAGGGCTACGCCCACTCAATACGGAATAGCAGGTACCCACTTTCATCCTCTCGTCCTATCCCCTTCCGTTTCTCCAGCTCCTCTGTACACAGAATCTTCAACCTCCGACCTTCCCTATCCTGGGGCGAGTCCGTGGATTCAAATGCTGTCTTGACAGTGGCACTGATCCCGTCGAAACGGCCATTCTGACGGATAGACGCTAGCAGCCAAAATATCCCGTCCGGCGCTAGAAGACGAGAAGCGCAATTTCGTAGTAGTGTCGCATGTTCGGGCCCATAAACAACATCGGCAGCAACCAACATGTTGGCGGGTCTATCAAACGGCGGATCAAGGACAGGAGCTGACCAGTCGAGGAGAGCGGCCTCTACGGGAAGGCCACTTCCCTCAATATTAGACCGCAGATTTTCGATGACTTGGTGATGGTAATCTGTTGATATCACCATGGGGTCTACGAAGTCAAGTCGAGTGAGGATGGAACTCAAAACCAGACTAACCAGTCCTGCTCCCGCACCCAATTCGATAATGCGAGGCGAAGGGCCTAGTTGGTCTTTGTCGAGACCGAAGGCCAGGGGCGATGAACACATGAGATTGGACAAGACTATCGACGCTCCCCATATTTGCAAGCCGACGTCATCATGGTCACTGGCGTTCATACCAGCTAGTCTGTCGCGAAGTTTTATATTGATGGGCTCTGAAACCCCCGTTTGCTTCGGAGGCACCATGTCAAAGTTAAACTCATGGATGAAACTGTCGTCGGGATCCTCTTCCAGCAGATCTTCGGGCATGTTCATGGTAAATAGCGACTCTAGTATGCAAGCGGCCTGGTCGACAACAAATTGGCTTGTAATCTCCTCGCCATCGCGCATCAGCGTATCCGCACGGCCGATGAAACTCGTCAACCACCTCTCGGCGAAACCACGCTCGAAAGCATCAGCTCTCAGTTTCTTGAGATGTTCCTCTCTACTAGCAGAGGCCTTCCTTTTATTGTCGACTTCAGAGGCGTAACCCGAATCGATGGCTGGTGCCGGGCTTCCTGAGGCAAGTCGTGACGAGGAATTCCGATCAAGTGAGACGGGCACGGGGAGGGGGCAGTAGATGGCAGATAGATTCTCCAATGCCGAAAGAATCTGGCTTTCTGAGAGCGATTCCGTAGCACGGAGGGAAGGTAAACTGCTTGATGGCAGCAGTGGGTGTTTGTCAGCTTTCATTTTTTCTTGTTCCTATCCGAAGCTGGATGTCTGGCGGTGATGATATCTAGGGAGTAGCGTAAGGTCGGTGAAAAGCACCGGAGAACAGGGTGAGGGACTGAAGTGGGAAGTGACGAGAACATAGGACGACACCAGCGAGAAAGGGATGAAAAAGACGATGAAAACTACCATCGCCAAGTAATATTAGAGCACTTCGATTGGACCTTGCAAGTTTCATCCGAGAGAAGAAGATGAAAACCATCATCGCCAAGTAATATTAAAGCACTTGGATTGGACCCCTGCGGTATCATTTATGCCCTAAGATGAGCTAGGGCGCAGACCCGCCCGCTTACCCACTCGGCTTGGGTTTGATGCCATCGTGAAAATTTTGCTGCACTACATCTCGGAAAATTTTTCCCAGCCCAGAGAGACCACTTTTGCGATTGACTAGTACAGCGAGAGAGGATGAGGGAAGAACCAATAACGGGATCCGGATATAAAAATAGAAAGCTAGATTTCTTCTGGAAACGCTCTCAGTCGAAGCGTGCTTTACATATTGTCCATGATCTTTGGCGCCAGTTGGTGGGTTCTTCAGTCCCGTAAGACGATCCACAAAAGTGTTCGTCAATTAGGGCCAATCACTGAAAACCTTATCCCCACGCCGTATGGCGACAAGGAGTTTTGGCGGATATGGCATATCAAGGCATAGTGTACTCGTACTCCGTCTGGCAGGTGAGTGCTAGTCGCATCCTTTTGAGCTTCTGGGTTGTTACGTTGGAGCAACGTGGTGGATTAATTGGTGATGATGTCAAACAGGGCAAAACCACCTGAGCGACCAGAACAACCTTGTCCGGGGATCAATTAAAACAGGTACCTGGAGCTGTACACATTACACTCTAAGTGCCTTGGCCTCCATTTCAGTTTTGCACGCGGCTCCCCTTGCAAGTCGCTTGATTCGTTTCAGACGCCAGCATTGAAGGAGGGAAGTTGAAAGTTAAATTAAGAAACAGGCGTCCCGGCCGGCTCAATGCTTTCGTCCCCAGAGCCAAGAGCCGCTTATTCAACTACGAAGGAATTCTAATTCGAGAGGCTTTATTCTCCGGTCAAGTTGACACTCGGAATTATTTGCGATCTCTGGTGATAGCCTGGTTCTCCATTCAATGTCTCCGAGAACCCGCTTCACGTGAAGTGTTCTTCAAAGCCTCGCCATGCGACAGAGGCCCCACGGCCCGGCCAATGACCCGAAGGTGCGACATTCCTTACAGATAGGTGTAGATTTATATCTATATATCTCCAAGTATGAGCCAAGATACTATCAAATTTTGCGCTCGAGGGCAGATCAACGACAGTTGACAGTTGGAGACGATGAGTCGAACTGCCGACTCGGCATCTAGCAATCCCAGGTTCGGAATTTCACTTTCCCAGTTATAGCGGGGCCAAAGGCAACTTCGACCCCTCTTACTCCCCGGCATAGTGCAGGGCAGCATCCAGAAGGAGTAATTTCACCCCGCACACGGCAGACGACGATACCAGATCTTCTCTCGACTTATTTTCTCGCGTCATCGTTTAAGATATACCTAAAGCAAAGGCGTCATCGGAGAGAACCCGGGTTTGCTGGATACGCTCTTTCACCACTGTCACAGCACACGGCAGTCGGATCCCTGGTGCTGGGTGATTGCATTCCCAGGCATCATTGGCTCCTTCAGCGGGGCTCGTGTGACACTGACCATCGCGGGCTGGGGATCAGACGTCGATATCTTTCGGCAAGCGAGTTCTACTCTTCTCCTAGTGATGACCGGCCCGGTATCCTCCGTCGGGTTGTGGAAATGAATTCTGTCTTTCCCTCCCGCGTGAGGAATAAATACAAGTTAGATTGTCAACTTTTGAGCGCTGTCTAACTTGTCTTACACTGTCCTCCTCATTTTAGTTGTACGCTGAAAAATCAAAACTACTTCCCCAGAGTGCTGCACAATACTACACACCAAGATGGCTCCTTCACTACACCCACTTGTCGACAACGGCATTATAAAGGGGAAGCAGGACTTCCAGGGCGGGAAACTGCGATGCCACTGCAGCACCGATCCTGTTGAGATTTCACTCAAGGGCAACGTCCTACATAACCACGCCTGCGGATGCTCGAAGTGTTGGAAGCCCAAGGGAAGCCTCTTCTCCATAATTGCTGTCACCCCTACCGACAATCTCCAGGTGACAGCAAACGGGGACAAGCTGTACGTTGTCGACCCCAGTGCTGCCATTCTGAGGAACGCTTGCAATGAATGCGGCGTACATCTCTTCGGCCGGATCGAGAAAGACCACCCGTTTAAGGGCCTAGACTTCGTCCACGTCGAACTATCCGACGAGAAAGGGTGGCAGGAGCCCCAGTTCGCCGCTTTTGTCTCTTCAATCATCGAACAAGGTTTCCACCCCAAGGGCATCGACGAAGTACGTGCGAAGCTCCAGTCTGTTGGCCTCGAAACCTATGACAGCTTGTCCCCGCCGCTTATGGACGCCATCGCGACGTGGAATGCACAGAGGGCAGGGCTCTTGCCTACAGAGCTTTAAGTCTCGCCACAATATGGAACTGCCTAATGTGGGTATTGGACACGATGTGGAAGCCGTGGGGCGGCGCGAGAAGTGACCCGAGGGAAAGGAGAGCGAGAGGGATCAGACTAGGATCGATATCATCAGACCGAAGCCTGTCCTTAGAGGGCCTCTCTTGGGCGGATGTATCCTAAAGAGGGAAGGAAAAAATTGTTTTCAACTTGTAACAATCTTTGCGTCATTAAGGCTTTGCCACTACTCACCGCCGCGATGTTGACCGTCCTCTACTACGTTGAAATAAATCCAACTGTGGGACTTTATCATGGAATCCAGGTGCAATCTCACTCTCTACAGGAACGGGCTTGCCTATTATAGTTGAAAGGAAAGAGTCATACTTGAGACTTACTAAGTACTCGTAAAACTCTTATTTCTTCATTTTCTCTCGTTTATGAGCTACATCAAGTACGTTCTGCCGCTTCCCCGCGAAACCATGCCTTCAGCTGTTTCTTCCTGCTTTCCGACACGAAAACCTCTTCAGATGCTGACCCATCGGCATTACGCCGGAAGGCTGATCGCAGAATTGCGCTGATCTGACCTGCAGCTTCAGCCAGATCCTGTATTCTCTCCTTCTGTTCCTCCCCTTTGATCTCCGAGACAATCCAAAACTCGTCCCAGAAGATGTCTTGCAATAGAGGCTTACACGTATAGTCATGCCAGCCATCGCGAGTCATGAATCCCGTGGCTAGGTAGAGAATGTCCAAGTCCATTCCAAAGGGCATAACTGCCGCCGTAGACCAGTCGACAATACCGGTGATTTCTAAGTCAGTTTCGTCAATAAGAATGTTTGTTACCGACAAATCGTTATGGGTGAGGACTTGGGGGTAGTTTTGGCTGAAGAGTGAGGGAAGCTTCTCTTGGAGCTTGGAAAGTGCAAACTTCGGGAGGATGGATGATGGTAGTTCTTCCATAAGCCTGTCGAGACGTTTACGGATTCCCTCTTGCTGGTTTACTTGGCTTTGATGGTCAATCGACTGCGGGTTGGACCAAGATCGTGCAAAATACCTTGAACATGTGAGCAAGAAAATTTCTGAATCATTCTGGGTGTATATGTCGAAGTTTACCGCGCTAGGTGCTTGACAAAGATTGTGTGCCTAGCTTCTTCGTCCGCATCCATTTCGACCTGAACATCTAGGACGCCAATGTAGGATGAGCCTGGCAATTGGGGCATGGAGTAGATGCATAGTGGGGGTTCGGCTCCCTCCACATTCCCGTGATAGGTCGACTCAGGCGCCAGCTCGCCGTGGATCTTCTTAGCCAACTTAACCATGCCTTCATCAAGTGTGGCTGCCGGTTCCCTGAAGGATACAATAAGAGATTGTTGTGATCCAGGGCACCCATTGCAGACAACGCTGTAACTCATGGAGCCTGGGCTGTCCACGAGTGTTACCGCCGATGCGCCAGAGATGGTTTTTGCAATCTCGTCACACTCCGATTGCGACGGTGATTTGCGCTCGCTAAAGAAGCGGTTAGTTACTTGTTGGGCCCAGCAATTCTGCGGCATTGTCGAATGTGTTGTCGAGGTTTGGATGAGGTTGAAAGTCGCAGTCTTGGCGAGCGCCGAGCGGGGTCTCGTACTACCCAGTACCCCCACCTTTCACCTCTGGAGCTTTAGAAGGATGGTAAATGATTAAAAAAGAAGGGGGAAAAGGTGCGGTAAACTCGGCATGTGGCTCCCGTCTAGAGGTGAAGTCTTCTTATTGTTTTCCGCAATCTAGGGCCTAACCTCGAGTTCACCCCCAAATATATGTGTATGGTGACTAGCGTCTTGGTTGACGAACCCGAATCTCTTCAGTGAATATTTACGTCTCCTCTCGAGCTCCTGACCATGGCATCCCTCTGCATCGCTTTTCTGGGACGCGAGTGTTCCAATACAACTCGTTAAGGAGAAATATAGCACCCGTGGGGCCCTCTTTTACATCATTTTGAATCGAGCCCTGGACGATTCCCAGCCCCGCATAGAACTACAACATCGTGGGTACTAGAGAGTATCCAAGTTTGAGAGATGTTGATGTAATTCTATTGATGCGAAGTACTCCGCACAAGAAATTGTGTCCTCCTACGATTTCTGAAGCATTTTGCGTGCTCACTCGGCAATTCGGCATACATAGTCACGAAGAGAATGACGCGTACTACCGACTAGATCAATCAGCTTGTCGACTTCATTAAAACAGTCCGAGCAGCCCTTGGTTGGAATCATCAAGTTATTGGACGGGCTCTTAGAGCTAAGCTTGCCGGAATTCCGAAAGAATGTAGCTACTTCTCTGAGTCATCGATTCATCCCTTCAGAGCTCTTATTTCTTTTTTTAAAAATTCTAATTCGCCAACTATAGATTTTGTATGCTATTATCGTATTACTAATGTAAAGGGGTTGGGTGGGTGGAGGAGTCTTTACCTCAGTAAAGCATCACAGCATTCGCAACGATTCTCGCCTTTCTCTCTCTCTCCCTCTGCCTCTCTCGGCAACTGCCTAACCCGAAAACAGATATGACAATGGCTGATGCCGAAGACCAACGAGAGACTTGGCGGTATCAAAAGGAGCTGCCAACTGATCGGACTCAGCTCACAGCAGCATGGAAACTACTCCAGTCATATAGTGGGATTCCTTCCAGCGAGATTGAGGAACATGTAACCGCAATCGTGAGCCTCACGTTGCACTGGAGTCTTGATACGAGAAGCTAGAGGCAGCTATTAACAAGGAAAGCAGCGAGACAAAGCGTTCAGTATCTTCCATTACCCCTGTATCGGCCGCTGGCGTTTCCTGGATCTTTATCTTTCAACGGCGCCCGAGTACCCCGCAATCCTTGCCCGACTCAAGGCTGGAGATGCGCTTCTCGATTTGGGCTGTTGCTTTGGGCAAATCCTACGAAAGCTTGCGTTTGATGGCGCTCCAGCTGCCAACCTCACCGGGGCCGATCTACGACCTGAGTTTATCGAGCTAGGCTATGAACTATTCCGCGACAAAGGTACACTTAACGCACAGTTCGTTACGGGTGATGTGTTGGACCCTTCGGACACGGGAATAGCACTCTTGGATGGGCGGTTTGATATTGTGCATGCGGCGAGCTTCTTCCATTTGTTCGGTTGGGATGACCAGGTGAAGGTCGGGGAGCGGATCGTGCGATTTTTCAAACCCGGATCGAGAGCGGCGCTGGTGTTGGGGCGGCAAGTAGGATCCTTGAATCCTCCAACTCTCGAGGAATATTACCAAGACCAAGGAGGGAAACCGTACCACCACAACCTCGAGACTCTACAAGGTCTATGGAACACGATTGGGATTAGAACAGAGACGAAATGGACTGTTTCCGGTGAGATGTCCAATTTAGAGATTGATGACATCCCAATGGTCATCATTAGATACGCTGTATCTATAGTAGCTTAAGATTCAGGTCGGAGGTTTCGATTCCTCGTCTTCTTTCTCTCCCTCTAAACAGTTCTAGTAAATGAGGACTCATGTCCCTAGAAAAGCCACCGACTCGGCTTAGTGGTGAAGTGGTCGGTAGGATTACCTGCTTCACTTCAGATAGTCAATATTTCTGTTAAATAGTTGTACTGAGTTCCCCGTACTTATATTTCTGCACGTACGCACTCTGGACTAGACATTCAAGATGAAATGCCGACGACGAGTAACCCCTTGGTGGCGTCAATATCTCACCGAACGCGGACGTGGAGTGATTAATACAGGATCTCCGACTTTAGGTTTTCTCTTTTCGGTCCTTGACTCCGCATCACCCGTTACTAGAACATTCCATGACACAGTTGCGCCGCCTGTGCAAGAAAGGAACTCTATTTGCTTCAGAAATGGAAATTTCCCCGACTCTGCCTCGGGAATGGCGCTCACATTCGAGGGGCGATACACACAGTCTTCGGTGCCGGAGTGGCCAGCTGGCACATAACCAATTGATGGCCGAGATAGTGGTAGATTGTAAAATCTCTGAGAACGAGAAATATTTGACTAGCGCTGCATCTTCGAATACCAAGACCTCCAATGCCATGGCTATAATTAATATCTAAGGGATAGGTTAGCAACATGACCTTGGAACGACAACGATTATGGCACGAGGAGGCGTGTGGTCTCACTCCTGACACTAATTAAGCAGCCCTCGAAAAGGCTTTTTATAAATCGGAATCGGCTATCCGCGATTGAAAGGACTGACTCGAAACTAGGATCGTTGACAATATTAACACAGCCGAGACTTCCGCAGTTCAATCGGCATCATGGATTCATGGCCATCAACGCCAGACTCACAGACCCTAAGGATGATGGTGAGTAGGGCCCCAACTGAGATGTGGGATATTACCATTCGGGGCATATAGTACAGATCCAATTACATAGTCTAGCTAGGAACGAAGGATCAACATATAGAAGCATCGAGATATCGTGGGATCTGATTCACTCAACTCCCATCTACTGTGAGCAACGGCATCATTGTTGGCATTGCCCATGAATTGGCCCCTGCTAACACACACTAAAAGGGTATCGCTATATCGCTATGACCCCCTCCCCTCCAGCGTTTTCCGCTCCATCCGCGCCATCCGTAGCACCTATGGCATTCATGATTTCCACGCTGATCAATGAGACCAGGTTCTCCCCACCGCTAGCGCACTCGTGCTCAATCATTGTTTGCGATGGCGGCGAACCACAATTTCGGGTCGAGGTCTCGTTTCACTACCAGTCGCGCGTTCGGGCTGCTAGGAGTGTAGGTGACAGGGATTTGTTGCGCAATGGGTCGACGGCGGCCTAAAAAAACAAAAAAGCATGTAGGTTTCGGGGCGGAATGTTACGAGGGCTAGGATCCGCTGCGTGGCAACGTGGAAAGCTCGTTGCCGACCATCCGGTCATGGCACGAGCCTGATAACTAAAAGTTTATGGTGACAGCCACCTCAGTCATCATCCCGACTTCCCGGTGATAGGTTTGGTCGGAAATATGGCACTAGCATCGATCTGGCTGGTGTTTTAACTCCAACTATCGTGGAAATACTAACACCAAAGAAGATGCAATAGCTTATCTTCCGCATGCTTGACACCGGGCCGCCACCAGTGCGCATGCTGCTGTCGTGGTAAGCTCGGAAATTTAAACTCAGAACTAATGGAGCCCATGAAGCATGCGATTCCGCATGACGTGCGTAGACTAAGAAAATTACATAGGTGGGTATATATTACAACGGGCCCCTGACCAGAGGTAGACTATCTTGAGTCACCTACACGTCTGCCAAGCAGGGGTAAGGTCCCTAGAATTGGAAAAGAGACAGAAGAAAAAAAGGAAAAGGAAAAAGAGCTGTTATCCGGAGAGAATGCTATCCTTGATGCAAATCTCCCCCCATCCGTTTAACCTCATGGCGAATATGCGATGAAAGAGTCAATCATGTGGTCGCTAGAGCGGGACTCCCTGCAATCCTCGCCCCAAGATGTCGGTACAGGCACGAGTCGATGAATCTTCACCAGACTACTACAACGAAGACAAGGGACCTCTTATTGTTTTTGTCACCGTACCAATGACGGCGGTTGCCATTCTCTTCATCGTTGCCCGGATGTACAGCAGGAGCTTGTCTTTGAGGAGACTGCTTATCGATGACTACCTGGTTATGATTTCAGGGGTGAGTTGCCTGCTCTTTCATCTCCTTAAAGCCGTGCTATTCGAGGCTTTTGCTAAGGTGGCCTACGTATGCCACGTGAAAAGATGTTAAGCATTGCCTATATTTCCCTGACTGCAGTCGCCATCAGTTACGGCGGCGGGAAACATTCCATTTCGCTCGAGCCTTATGAGATCAGCGAGGCGATTCTATTCGTCCTCATTGCCTTCATCCCGGGGTTGCTGTCCTTTACAATACCGAAATTCGCCGTCGTTATACTTCTTTCGAAGATTTTGAACCCAGGTCCGATGCATAGAGCCATCATGTGGATTATGTCCATCGCCTACGGACTCCTCGTCGTCGTGACGCTGATCTTAAACTTCGCCCAGTGCTCTCCTCCGGCCACCCAATGGGGGAAAGCGCAGGGAACATGCTGGAACCGCAGGATTATTGTGGATTGTATGCTGGCTGTAGGGAGTAAGTTGAGCCTTTATATTCTTTTTATCTTTTCCTATCATTTTAACCCTCCTGTTCCCGGCATCTGTGGCGTGCGAGTGCTAACCTTAGAAAGTCACTTCTGCCACCTTCGACATCTACCTCGCCTCCTACCCCACATTGGTGCTTTCACTTTTACAGATGAATTGGAGGAAGAAATTGGCGTTGTCGTCCTCTCTTGGTTTCGGATATTGGCAAGTATCACTGCGGGATGAAGAGTAGACAATGAGAACTAACGGGTCGGACCATAGCGGTGCGGCAGTCACGATTTACAAATGCACTCTTTTGCCTGATCTTGTAAACCTGCACGACTTCCCCTGTATGTCACAGCCGAGGCCGCCAAAATGAAGAGTAGAAGGCTGATTTTCTCTTCCTTTTGAGCTAGATTCCGTCGACGAAATTGTAACATGGACAAAGTAGGTACCCCGCGGGTTAAGCTACGGGCAAGACCAGTCATTGATCGGGAATTTCATAGTTCTCATGACTTACTGTTCTTCCAGCATCGAAGCCAACTGCGTAGTGATCGGGGCTTGTATCCCGACTCTCTACCCTTGTGTCAAGAAAGTATTTGGTGACAACATCCTTGGGGATAGCTTGAGACTCAGACGTATCACGACGGATGGAAACGGCTCTGGAAATCAGAACCGTCGAAACGAGGACCCTACGTCGGTTACATTGGGAACTATGAGATCATCTGCGACGCGCGTTCAGCCATCTTCATCTTCACGAGGTCCAACAGCATCAGGCACAGGCGAGAAGGTTCACAACGGATCAAGGCCTCCGCAAGTACCGGAGACATGACGACAAGTAGAGGCCTTTTTGAAAGCAAAAGAGGAGTCAGTTTGCACTGGAGTTGGTTAGAAGCGTGATTACGGTCTGGTATAGGTTAGAAAAGGAGCATATAGAGCTTTTTTCTGCTACCGAATCTGTGTCGATCACTGGCTATTGGCGTCAATGTCATACGCTTCTACTACAACACAACTCAGCTCATGGGACGATAGTGCGTCTACTCTGGATGGCAATAAGCATAAGCTCAACTATCTAGAGATGGCTTTTGATCCCCTTCAGCTACTGCAGCACGCAAGGGGCACAGGAGACTGCCAGCGGAGGATAACCAACTCAAACGAATGAAGCTCCTCAGACTGGCAATCCATATCCAACACCGTCTGTCTGACATGCAAATGTCAGGAGCGACTACCGCGATGCAGATGGTCCAGACAGCAAGGCTGAGTTCTGTGGAATTCGAGCAGCTCCTCAAGTCTCCCGAGGAGCTAGAAGGGCGGCCCAAAACTCTTGAAGCGCTCCGCGGGATCCTAGAGTCATAGACTGCCTGGCAGAAACGGATACAGCGGTAAGCTGCGCCAAAGAAGTGGCTGATTGAACAAATTTGTCGCCGTACCTACATGGCCAGCGAAATGGAGATCGTCTTGAAAATTTTTGAAATTGTGGAAGTTCACTGTCCCTCCCTTCAGCGGGCTTGCGATATCTCCGAAGAGTTAGTTATTTCCCTCGTTATTCATAGATATTTTGTATCGCCCTGCATCGTTCCTCGTACAGATCACCCTCATCGACTCTCCCTCATCCTCAATAGCCGACCCAAGATTTGCTCGGGTTGAAATCGAAAATCTCAACTTTTGTCAAGAGGCGGTGATTTAGGACTGACTGCCTCACCTGGAACGGGGCCTGGGAACTGCATGTGGCGGTTTGAGCTACGAATGATGCCGTAGAACTCCTATATTCTTGCCCTTGGAGAAGATACCCGTGGGAGATTGAAGGGTTTCTTTTCTTTTTTCTTTTCTTTTTATTGCTTTTCTTTTCACCTTTTCACCTTTTTTTCTCTTTCTTTTCTCCCTTTTTCTTTTCTTTTTTCAACACAGACCTGTTATTATGGCGATGTGTCGCGCTCAATCATACAATTGGCAGTGCCATGACAGGTATTTGAGGTCGCTGACAGGTGCCCGATGACGGATGCGACAATTTGGATTTCCTCCCTTTATTAGATTCATTGTTGCTTGACACGGCCCAATTTGATCAAAAAATTGAAATCAAACGAACTCATTCATCCCGCGCCATGATTTAAGCTAACTGAACGAACGGCCTTCATTCTTCAACCGCTTGCACTTGCCGTGGGTTGGATGGGGTGATGCGGTTTTTATTTGGCCAGGCATACCCCTGGAAGCTCTGGCAAGACGGAACAGCGTTCTTAACTCTAATATCGACACCACACCCTGCTCATTCTCAATTGCCGTTCTCTCATGATGGAGCTAGGCGAGGTGTGGAGGGGCTTAGCGGGGCAAATGGTGGGGTGGCATCAAGTTCTACCCCGCGCCTGAATTGCCACAGCAGAATCGACAAACGATGGAGGCTGGGCGATGGTGAAGGAGTGGGAGGGAGTGAGCGAGGGCCTGGAGAATCCGAAGTAGAGTCTACATAAGAAGCAGTTCTGACTTTGTATTTTCACGCCGAGATCAAGCCTTGGGGCACATGTTCCTGGATCGTCGTTGTGTACTAGTACAAGCTTCGGACCTCAATTACCCCAACCAGATCAATTTGAACCTCGCGAACCCGCCCTTTGACGATGAGCTTCCAAGCTCGCTCACAGAACCAATTGGGAGGAAATGAAGCCTGGCACGGTTTATTAGTGCGGGGTCCCAGCCTATGATATGGATTCATATTCTCGACCCATGTCCCGCACAACCCGCACCTCCGTGAGGTGAGATGAGCCTAGGTGGGCACTGGGCAAACGTCCCCGTGTTGTCGCGAGCGTGCGTGCCTCGATTAGCCTGGCCATAAGATTGATGCATGCAGAGCGGGAAACGCTATGCTGCAAGTGGTCAGCTACTTGGCACATTCAGTAAAGGGTACCCAAGACATCTCGAGCTTTCTTTTTGCTCTCTTGATCCGATCCTTCCATCGCCCTCCCCTTCCTCAGTGTTCTGTTCTCTTCCAATCTTAGACATACAGGGGCTTTCTATTTCCTCCCTTGAGTCACCGTTAACCAGACTCCGATCGCCCTCCGTGCTTGAGTCTGCAATTGACATCTGATCTTCTTATCCTTTACTGTCCACCATGAGCCCCGCCAAACTTCCTTTCCACGCCGACCAGATCGGGTCGCTGATCCGTCCTGCATCCCTCGCAGCTGCGCAAGAGCAGGCAGATGCAGGCCAAATCACCCAAGAGCAGCTTTGGGAGGAGCAGAGCAAAGCAGTTGCCGATATTGTCAAGAAACAGCAGGAGCACGGAGTCCGCGCCATCTGCTCCGGCGAGTTCGATCGCAAGTGGTACTTTGGAGGCTTCTTCGAGAAGCTCGAAGGTTTCCGCCAAGTCATCCCCGTCCCCTGGGAGCTCGCCAGGTTATCCGCACCGCCGATTGCCGCGTTGAAGAAAGCGGGAAAGCAATACCCCATGGCGGCGATTTGCGAGGGGAAGATCAAGTACAATCAGAGCCCTTATCTCGAGAATTGGAAACTTCTTCGGTCCAACTTGCCGCAGGAGCAGTGGTCTGAGGCCAAGTTCACCATGCCCCCTCCGTGCTATTTCCACTTGCGATTGGGTCCTGGAAAGTGCTACAGCAGTGATGCTTATTCCAATGACAAGGAGTTCTTTGCCGACCTCGCCAAAGCATACCAGCAAGAATTCAAGACCCTTCACTCCGAGGGTCTCCGCAACATCCAGATCGATGACCCCACCCTCGCTTATTTCTGTTCCGATTCTATGCTCCAAGCTTTGAAGGAGGACGGAGAGGACCCCGAGGCCCTCTTCGACACTTACCTCCAGGCGCATAACGACTGCATCGCCGACCGCCCAGGGGACCTCCACGTGGGCCTCCATATCTGCAGAGGTTAGTCGTCTAGCCATGCCCCAAAAATGTTGACTGGGAGGTGTGTCTCGAAAGTAAATTGCGACGCTAACACTCGCGACTCTTGTGCCTCGGTATTGCAGGAAATTTTGCCAAGTCCATGCACTTCAGCGAGGGCTCCTACGAGAAAATCTCCGAAAAGATGTTCTCCACCCTCAACTACGACACCTTTTTCCTCGAGTACGACAACCCCCGCTCCGGCGGTTTCGAGCCCCTCCGATTCCTCCCCAAGGGCAAGAACGTCGTCCTCGGAGTCGTCACCACCAAGGACCCCGAGCTCGAGGACGCTAAGGTGATCAAGTCCCGCGTGAAGCAGGCCGCCGACATCATCGCCCAGGGTCAGGGCGTTACCGTCGATGAGGCCCTGCAGAGCATTGGCATCAGTCCCCAGTGCGGCTTCGCGAGCGTTGCCGTCGGTGCCGAAGGGATGACTGAGGAGAAGATGTTTGCTAAGCTTAAACTTGTGAAGGATGTTGCTAGGGAGTTGTGGCCCGACCGGGCGTAGATGGAGACCCGCTTTTTCCCCCTTTCCCACAGCGACAGAGAGTGTCGGCCTTCAACGCCCGGTCTCCCACACAACTCCGTTCAGGCTGTGATGATCGTAATACGAGAGCACTTCGGGTTACTTAGGACTAGGATCGTAGGTGTCTGTTATATAACTAGCGAGGTAGTTAGGTAGTCTGGTACAGTGTTTGTTATAGAAGCATATACGTGGATGTGAAAATATTTCTTTTATTCGAATCAATCGAGGAGATTGTGAAGTTAAGATAGGTGCAACTCGTATTCTCGGAGAGGCAGTAGTTCTCTAAGGAAAAGAACAGATGGCTTGGAAGGTGCGATGTAGTCGAGGTCCTTTGTGTAGTGTTATAATGAACTAAACATTACAGAACCACGAAGTAGAAGGGTTGATGGTGGGAATCAAGAAATAGAGAGTGATTGCGGGAACACTGCGCTGTTGGATGTACGAAGTCTTTTGGATCTCTCCTGTGTTCATGCCCTCATAGCCTCCAGGTGCTTCTCCTATCCAAGTATTCCCTGTTACAAGCTTTTCTTTCCCTCATCGTCTTTCACCCTCATATCTTATCCTTCATTGCACTGTAAGGGGCTTGTTTACTGATGGGAGGAAATTTTTCAAAACAGTAGAGCACTTAGAATTAAGGGAATGAGCCTATGCGGGCCTTACACCAAATTCTTAGTGATGGCCACGCAGCAGCGAGAAGAGGTTGCCAAAAGAGAGAGGCCGGGTTGAAATGGGAATCCAAGAAAGACTAATGTCGAGATGCTTTCCGTTTCCAAATTACCTGATTCATCGCTATTGAATAGTAGCTACCCCATACCCTTTATGTAATACCCAAATATTTATACCTACTCCATTTTTCGGCAGCTAGGGTTGTCTGCTGGTAACATCCCGCAATACGTCCTTTATCCATGACCGAAAGTCAGTATGCATCCATTCCGCGATGGCCCGGAGCCCAGCCAGCAGGCGATACATCCCAACAATCGATGATGTATTTCCGAGTTCTAATGAAGGGCCAACGATATACTAAGAGTAATATGTTAGAGGGGAGAGTTGTCCGTGGAAAACCGAAATGGAAACCTACAATTTCATCCTGGGAAGAAGGCCGGCTTCTTCCATCAACCACAAAGACCACCTCCCACTCGGCCTCAAAGACAATGATGGCCGGAACGGTGATAATATGGGCCGTCTCCCCATGCCGGCCCGTTTGGTCCATCATGCAGCGCATTCGATTATGCCATCCGGCCAGACACATGGCGAGCTGGACACTCGCATCCTCAGGCTTGCCCGAGCCAGACTTGGTCTCGATATACACTGGCGTCGGGAAGTTCCGGATATACTCGTAACTCATCGCGTTTATCCAACGCTCCGCGCTAGGTTGAAGGGCTAAAAAGCGCTTCACTAGACCGGCTAGTTCCCGTACTTCTGGTTCCTCAGCATCTTCAACATCCAGGTATAGGCCGAAATCGACCATCTTGTGGAACGATCTGGTAAGGCCTCCGCTTTCTATTATATCAGAGTTCTCTGTCGTCGCAGAAGACGTGCTGGCGAGAGACACAGCGTCGCCGTCCGAGTCGGAAAGACGCGGTCGGAAAGTATCAGCAGTCTGCGCTCGGGTAATATTTGTAACGCCAACCGAAGGGTGCCGCTTCAATGCGAGCTCGAGGACCTTTTGGTGAACACTACTATTCCAATGTGCCTCTGTGGCGCGTTTCCGGTAGCATTTCCTGGTTTCTCTGATGATGTCCTTTATAGTCTCCAATTCGATCAGGCCCTGAGCCTCAGTTTCGCATCCTCCCTGACAGGGCCTAATGCTAGGCTCTCCATCGTTCGTACTGCTCTCTTGCTGTGCTTGTAAACCTCCTGCTATTTCCCACATACATGGGACCAATGAATGCTCTGAAACCAGACTCTCGATCTGAACTTTCAACGCAGTTGGTAGTATTCCATGGCTGTGCTCAATGAGCACTAGTTGACGATAGAGCTTGCGGGCCGAAGCTGATGGGATGAATTCGGTAAATTTGAAAGGAAAAGTAAACTCGACAGGGACAGCCAGGCGGGACAGGTCGGGAATTGTCCTGATCTTGAACTTGTCTGGAGATCTGGAACGACTGCTCGACCGGATCGCCGGCGATCGTGGAGCGAGGATTTCGCGCTGGGCCAAAGACACGGCGACGGATTTGTAGGATGATTGCGTAGGAGTAACGTCGATATACTGAGCCTGAGCATACCCACGCGTTGTCAGGCTCTCGGGTGTGGCCGGTCGGGCTCGTTTCGATGGAGAGGCCATGGAGAAACATTCGTCGTCGGCACCTTGGCAGAATTTCCGCTTACAAGGTTTGGGGCTGCTCTGTATACTGAAGAGCCAGTCGTAAACAGCTTCGGGTTGCATCGCAAGTTATAATATTCGGGCGACAAAACCGCGGCGTTGAAACAGAAAATGAAAATCAAGAGGACGTCTGATCAGAACTTGTGTCTTGTTCTTTTGCAGAGCTTCGCTCTCATTGAATGGAGGACCAGCCTGACTAATCGTGACCTTAAGTGGTTCGGGACAATCTACACTAAGTGTCTTGATGATATTGGTCTGTTTCCCTAGCAACCGACAATACGGAATCTATTCTTACCAAGGGCACTAACATTACACATCACATCAATAAAACAAATAATATGCCACCTTATTGAGCGGTCCAAACAGGTCACTCGTCTTTTTTTTTCCACCTCTTTTTCTTTTCTTTTTTTTCTTGCAAAATTTTATTAAATGTTTGCATGGGGGAATTAGCTGATTAGCTGACTAAAGATGTTTTCTAAACTTCACTTTGAGACGATGTTGCTATGGATTGTGGCCGGATTGGGTGTAGATATGTTACAATGCTTTACACATTTCCTTTTTTCCCCCTCTACCATAGCGACGGATATTAGTATTGTCCTCTGATTACATGTTGCTTTATGCAACGATTGCCGCAGCCAACGCGCGGTTCCCCATACTATCCGCTTCGAGCATGAAGACTTGAATGAGAGATCACTTCTAATGACTTGGGGTGAGGATTATAGGTGTGTATTATAAAAGTAAGCCAGGTAGCAAAGTAGTTCCATCACAATACATATAGAGTTATATACCAGAGCTGCCCGCAGCCGCAGTTGGACTGGCTGTCTGCCCACCTTTTGGCGAGGAAAGACAGCAGGAGACTAACACATCAGTTGTGACCTACGGTGTTGGGGCAAGGTCATCCATGGTGAGCGGACGCCGTGGCACTTCGGGACTGCTTGAGCCGTTAGCCCGCTCTGGTGGGGCTTGGAAGCTCTGAGGACTGGTGGCGAGCGGGCTCTTCGTTGGTTTGGACGGCACTGGCGGATCGTCTCGCGCCTGGTGGGCTATCATCAGCTTCTTTCTATTCTGCTGCTCGAGCAGCGCTAACTTTTCGCCATAATCCACCAACTGTTGGTACATCCTCGCTTGTTCCAGCAGCACTGGCGACCCATCTGACTCCGCACGGGCCATAATCAACCTCTTCCCATTTTCCTGCTCTAGATGTATCATCCGATTCGGCGGCCGGTGATTTATCCGCGATTGATCATGAAGGGTATCTTGGTTGACGCTAGAGTTGGTGGTTGTGGGCCGTGGCGGGGAATCCAGCTCTAACCGGGCCGACAATGACCTTTTCTTGCCCTTGTCAGGTGCCTGAGAAATATTGTGAGGACCTGGAGGACTAGCAATTGTGTGGTTGGTTGGGAGGCCACTGTCATGTCTCTCGAGACTGTCCACCGTTACTCTTTCCTGGCTGGTGCTAGGAACTGGTCCTCTCCCATCCTCGGTCACGCCTTTCTTTCCCAGGCTCCCGGTTTCTGTTGACTCGAGGCGCGGAATGATTGAGATTTCGGTAAGACGCCTACCGCCCCGGTGCTGCTCCCAGCGGTCGCTGACATTCTGTACGAGCTGGTCAAGCCTCATCCAATTACTGCTTAGCACCCGACTGGAATTCCTGCATATCCATTAGCATTAGTTGCTTTGTCGACCACCTCAGGTTTGCCATCTTACCGTGATACCTCAGCAATCAACGCCGCAATATTCTCAGTATCTCGACATAGAGCTTCGCAGAGAGCTTCTAACCGCGCCCCTTCTAAGGAGGCAGCCTTCGCCTTCTCATAAGCTACCTTCAGGGAGTAAGCGCCGGATCCTGTACTTAAATCCCCATCATGCTCCGCATTTATCTTAGTCAACTCGTCGTGCAGCATCCGGACTCGCTGATCGACGATCTCCTCCGTGACGCGAAGGAGATTTTCTAATGATGATGATGGGACACGTTCGTTTGTGAGGACAACAACCTAACAGGAAGAAAATGAGCCTAGCACCAGACCGCCCATCTTTTCGTCGTGGGGAAGAGATGGGCTAACCTTCGTGAGTTGATCCGCGAATGCTCTGGCATCCTTACAGAGCCTGTCATATTCGTCGCTACCACCTCGTTGGCGTTCTATCGCGTTGCTCAGCTCTCCCGCCATCTCGCAGGCAAAAAGAAACTTGGTTAGACGGGCAACGAAGGCAGCCATATTTAGTAGGCACAAGAATCAATGTACGGCCGATGTGCAATTTGAGAGCGAGGATGTCAGCGATTGCTCTTGGGCTTCTGGACCAGTTGGGTGAGGGCCTGAGGGGGTGAAGCGAATGACGAGAATCAACATCGAAGTTGCCGCACGTGATCAAGGCATTCACCTTCCCTGTGTTTTGTGCATTGCATTTACCAACCAGGGACACCTATTACGCGCTCGGCCCAAACACATCTTGAGTAACATTTCAGTCGGACGAGCGAACAGTATAAGGCGGCAGCCAAGATAGCAGGATTTGATTACCTCCTCCGCCGTGCAGGTGACAGCTCGACGAAACAGAGCTACAGCCGACAAGTTTTCGCTGATCAACGCCCGCGAGTCCGCAGCGCAGACAGAAAGCACGGTGGGATGGAGCAGCAAGTGTCTCCTACCACGAATAGAGCACGGGAAATCCAATCACGCCTGACCGCGCCTCACTGTGAAACGTGCTGAAAGTTAGGGGTATAATTTTTTGTTTGCTTCGATATGGTCAGGTTTCTTAGAGTCTAGTGGCCGCCCTGTAGAGAACAGTGTCGCCTTCAGTCAGCCCAGCCCAGTTCCAGCACGCCTCCCAGACTCTCCACTGCGCCTCCTCGTCCAAACTACCTTCCGATGGCCGGACTGCCTTCGTTCCGACATAGTAGCCTCTCTTCCCCTGGAACTCCGTGCCAACCGTCAGCGCCACGAGATCGCGACCAGAGTCGGCGCTAGTCCGCGCAGCTTTGGTGAAATGCCTCAAAACGGGCATCATGACGCCGACTGTAGCTAATACAGCCCTGAGAAGTAGCTTTTGTTCGGCATGACCGCGTGAGTCGACGATACCGCCGGGATCCATGGCTGTTACCGTGATATTGGACAAGCGTGGGTCCTAAGGGACCGCATGTCAGTATTGTCTAACTCGAATGGAGATTTTGCTCAGCTTTATGTAGTAAGGGATATGATTTACACACCATTTGGAGTCTCTTATTGAGGTCGTGCATAAACATAACATTGGCAAGCTTGGCCGTAGCGTATCTTTGAAATCCTCGGTCATGCTCTAGGCCTGGACTGTCCGCCGTAGGTTTGATAAGGGTGTTAATATTGGTGGGGATCTCGGCTCTGAGACGACCCACCATATTATCCTTCTCAGTGTAGTGAGCTTCAGAGCCGAGCATGACAATCCGACCACACTCCTCATTAACAGCTCCAAGCAGCGTCATAACCATCAGAAAATGCGACAGGTGGGAAACCTGGAAAGCCGTGTCATGACCATCGACGGTAAACTTTTGTCCGCGCAGAGACCAGGCGAAAGCGTTGCATACGATGGCATCAATACGTGGAATCTCACCTTTGGAGATCCGCTCTGATATCCGCGTCGTGAATGAGCGCACTTCGTCGAGGCTCCCGAGGTCGAGGCGCTCGATGATGACTTTGTCTTTTGCCTTGGGGTGCAGGGAGATGAGGTTGTGAAGTTTGGCCGTGTTTGGGTCAGATGTCGAAGTGTTGCGGACTGTTCCGATGAGGGTGTGATTGGGGTAAGAGGAGAGGAAACACTTAACGAAGCCTAGGGCGAGAGACCCATTTGCTCCGGTGAGGACAACCGTACCAGTCATGCTTTGTTCCGCTGTGATATGTCACACTGAGAGTCTTTATGGTCATGGACAGTCATCTCCACCAAAGTTTGCTTTTTAACCCGGGCTCTACTGATTTATTATGTACTGGTTAGAAAACCGGATGGACCGGCAAACTCTCCACAGAAACTGGCCGGCGACGTTGACGGGATTCCGTTCGCACTTCCGATTTTCGGTGGTTAGTAATCCATCCGGTGACTTCACCAAAGCCGAGTGGGGAAAGTGTCGGAATTCCGACCACCTCTGAAAACCTGAACTCGTCGAGCAAGTTCCCCGTTTCACTGTCGCCCTTGAGGCCTCCAAATCAGCAATTCCGACCATGGAGCAAGACCAGGAGCAATTCCAAGACCAGCTAGGCTGCAATACCTGCGGCAGAAATTTTTCCTCGTGTAAGATATCACTCCGTCTTCCAAGTTCTGACACCCATTTCACCACCCCCTTTTTTTTTTTTTTTTTTTTTT
>JUDQ01000372.1:0-19378 GCA_000812075.1 Scedosporium aurantiacum
CCCCCCCTAAGAAGGGGGGCTCGGACTTCCTTTTCTATACTCTTGCTAACGGAGAAATCATTAAAAAAAAAACAGGAGGCAATTTCCGTGCCCACCTCAACTTCCCGAGCAACTACCCGCTCAGCCCCCCCTCGATGACCTTCCAGCAACCCATCCCCTTCCACCCCAACATCTACGCCGACGGCAAGCTCTGTATCTCCATCCTGCACCCGCCTGGCGAGGACCTCTACGGCTACGAATCCGCCTCCGAGCGCTGGAGCCCCGTCCAGACCCCCGAGACCATCCTGATGAGCGTCATTTCGCTTTTCTACTCCCCCAACGACGAGTCCCCAGCCAACGTCGAGGCGGCAAGGCTATTCAGGGAGGAGAAGGAGGGCAAGCACAAGGAATTCCGAAAGAGGTGTAGGGCATGTGTTAGGGAGAGCCTGGGAGAAGATTGAATAAGAAATGCAAAGGGAATATACATCAATCCAGAAAAAAAAAATAGAAGCTCGGGCTTGGCAGTCCTGAAGCTTGCCGGATGGGCGGCGGGGGCAGAAAGTAGGGGTTATCATTGCTCTTATTTATTATGATGCACGGCATTTACTCCGAGGGTACTGTAATTTTTGAATCTTTCTTCTTTTTTCGGGGTGTGCATAGCCAGCCGGAGCATCATGTTACTTAAGGGAGGGTTGTGAGCTTTTTTCTCTTCTTCCACTTTGGTATACCGCTTCATATATTTCGTGATTGTCGGCGAGGCTGAGACTTAGCTGTGACAGGGGCGGACGGATCGGGGCGTTCGGTATTGGCCCTCTGGTTTATGAGTTGTCTCTCTGCTTTTTGTTGTCCAGGCATCATCACCTTCTTACCAAACGTATTGATGAACTATCTCAAATACAATACAAGTACAAATTTGCTTCCTCTCCTCTCTACGTAGCCAGGCCCAGAGCCTTCCCGATAACTGGATTCCACTCGTCATCCCACCTCCTGCTCCCTTCCTTCACAGCCCCTTGCTTCAACTTCTTGAGCTCGGCATCTTTACCGGAAAGTAACCTCCTCAGGACGACGCTCAAGTCCTCGGCTGTCTCGAAGCCGCATCCATTCACACCCTCTCTAACGAGCTCGCCGAAACTCTCATAGGCCGAGTAGGCGGCAACGGGCAAGCCGGCACCAAACATGTCGACAATCTTCATGGGCAGATCGACGCCGGAGCTGGAGCGGTGGAGGCATACGCCGAGATCTGCCGCTGCAAGAAGACTAGCGTAGTCTCGCGTGGAGAGCCAGGCGGTGGTGATGTCGACATTGGGGAGATGGCCTCCCGCTTTTAGGTTCTTCATCATCTTCTCAAAGTCGGCCTTTTGGGGGCCCTTCCCGGTAATGATGACAAGGAGAGGGGTCGCCTTCCCCTTGGAGGACGTGTCGGATGAGTCGCCTACCGCGTACTTGATTAGGCCCTCGAGCAAAATGCCAAAGTCCTCGTCGGGTGTCCAGGACGTGCTGCTGACCACTAACCGGGTCTTCCCGGCGATAATGTCGTCGGCATGGTCCTTGGTCTCGCGAAGGTCCGAGAGGAACTTTTTGCGTTCACCTCGGGAAGCCATAGGTTGAAAAGTAGCCGCGGGTCGGTCGTGGAGGGTCAGGATCGGCATCTTCAGTGAGAAGGGCGGCTGGCGCATATGGCGAGCCATGGCTTCGGTAACGGTGATGCTGACGTCGGGTACGCGGCGGCCGAAGAAACACTCGTAGCGCTTGTACAACTTGACCAGGGGGTTGCGAGGGCTGCGGTTGACGGCCATGATGGTGTAGCCGTAGTTGTGCCAGTCCACCATGACCTTGCTACCTCGAAGCCAGGCGACTATGAGGGCAACGTGAAGAGTCGGGATGGAAGGCGGGTTCTAGAGGGAACATTGTGTAAGCGGGCTGATCTCTTCGATCTTTTAGGTCGTCGCAAAAGGTTTCCAACGAACCTGAATAATGATCCACTTGGCAGCGGGCGCCACATATGCGAGAGTGCGAAAGAGGTCGTACGATTGCCATACGGCCTTGAGCGGCAAGCCGATAAACAGACTCATCTGCCATCGGAGCCACTCTGGCTGCGGTGTCAGAGGGTAGAGGCCGACATCAGGATTACCCACAAGACTAGGATGTCGAGCGGTTTCTGTGATTCTCACACACACGAGTTAGAAAGCCGCGAGCCCAGCCATCTCATGCCCCATGCGAAGCTCTCATGTTCACCTACCCTTGTAACCAACAAGGTCGACCTTGGAGCCGCTCTTTACAATACTAAGAGCATGGTATTGCATGCGTGGGCTGCGACCAATGTCACCGAGGACGAGGACCTGATAGTGGTCATCCTTGGGGTCTTGTGCAGGCTTGTACCTCGTCGGGAAAATGGCGATTAGATACCCGGAGAAGGCGATGAGGATGAGGGCAGCGACGGCGCCAGCCGCGAAGGTGAAGACGAAGGCAAGGGTGTTCAGCATGGTCAAAGATAGATGTCACTCATAAAAAAAGGTCTAGTGTCGTGTGAATCGCAGTGATTGCGATGGGTTGTGGCCTCATTCCAGACCTGACTCTTTGCTTCGTTGTGTTCTGTCGTATGTGGCGACAGCCAAGCAACTCAGACAACCTCTTGGAGATAGTTTGTGGTGGAGCTTGAAATGAAGCTCAAACTTAATTATTAGGAGAGCTTCAGCTCAGGCCAACTATTCCGAAACGCAAAATCCGATATCAATGGATTGAACAGCGGAACCCCACAGCAGAAAGAATGTGGATGCGGGTGTGTATGGTTATTATAAGTATTTGGATCTAACAACATTTAACAAATTAATGAAGACATATTAAAACATGAGAAGCATCGATGATGTGCTGTTATCAATTGTGATCTGTCGCAGTCGTCTCCAAAAACACCTGCTCTTTTTGGTAAACAGTTCTAAATTCAGGCGCCTGCCAGATTTGGCTGGTGACAGGGAGAGCTACTATTGGCGGCCCGTCTTGGCCGTTGCCGGCTGGTATGAGCTGGCGGACCTCCTTAACGTCTGCGACCATTTCAGTATTTCAGCGAGAAATGAGAAGAACGAGGATGCTAGATAAATACATTGATCAATACCCTGTAGGGTCAGTTGGTACGATGGAGGAGGGTAACCAGCGTGATTGAACAGACGGAATCCCTTCTGTTAATACCAGTGGACTGCCTGCCGCCTTGGGAACGCCAAGATGCAAAGCCATCGATTTGTGTGTAGCGGTACTTTGTAATTAACATTAATATAGTATCCGACGCAGGGTTACCAAATAAAACATCAGTGAGCCTGAGCCTCACATTCGGAGAAAATAATGTCGACGCTTGGATGTCGTGATTGATCTTGATTGTCAAAGTGCAGTTTGAACGATTGAAGTCTGTCCTTCAGTCCTTTTTCAGGTCATCAAGAGGATTCGGCACTCGAATTCTTGTCAATTGTCGCCAACTGCATTCGCAATTGTGGAGAGCAGGAACCCATTGCCAATTGGGGCAGGTGCAGCGGGAGGTGCCTGATTGAGGCTTCGTCCTAAGCTTTCCCAGCCTCGAGAGGGAGCAAAACGGATCCATCAACCAATGTTTGTCCAATAGTCTTTCATCTAATGTCCACGCCACACTACCATTTCTGGACCAGACTACACAGGTACGACTCCACGTCCGACAAGGGATGCAGGAATTCGGCCAGTGATGCGTCTTGCTTGAGGTCTTTCCCCTATCCTAGTCTCCCAGTTACAGCGCGATCTCTTCCCTCTTTGATATCCCCATTATCATTATCACCAGCCATCATCGAGGATACGTCCTTCAAATTCCCAAACGATAACCGCCGATTAGCGTACCCTCTAGTCTTCGTCTCTGGTATCCACTCTACCTCGTCATTTTTTCTTTCTCTGTTTTGCCCTTTTCTTAGAGTCGCATTGCGTTGCATAGAGTCGACAATACACTAGACGACGTTCTCAGAAGCGCCCCTGCGCTGGCCGCCGCACTAATTACGACCTGGGCAAACTGTCATTCTTCGCTGCCCCCTCCCGTCGCCGTCAGCCTCTCCCTTGCGTTCACCTTGGCTGAGACATTGTTCTTTGTCGGCCTTTCAATCTCATCATCATAGCAATCCTTGGCTATCACCGCATGACTTCATGACTCTCGTTCGTGGCCAGCACCATTGGCCTTTTACGACCACCTGCAGACCTACCCGAAGGGTGTCGCATCCCTAGATAGACACAATCCTCGCCGCCTGCAGCAACAACAAAGACGACGGGCACCCCGCCCTATCTCTCTCACCCCGAATCGAAGCTCCTTGTATATATTCCTGGCCTTGACATCCTCTTCAACGATGACCTCGTCCTACTCGATCCCAGCTCCCCCGCTCCAACATTTCCACGAGCCTCACCACTCGCATTGCCACTCCCACACACATTCAAATGGTAGCGCGGGCTCCATCCCGCAATCTCCGCCCTCAGTAAAGCCACTCCACCCGAATGGCTCGATATCGTCCTACCTCACGCCCGACGCCCAAATAATACCCAATGGCCGCGTTCGGCGGGTCAATTCCTTAGACCGCGGAGAGGAAGATAGTGGAGGGGGGCAGCTGGGCCGCTCAAGCTCCGGTTTCCAGTCCCTTGCTAATGGTCATGCTGGACACGCTGCCAGGGAGCGAATGCCGCCTCCAGCACCTATAAACATCGCGGCATCGTGGAAGGAGGAAGGCGGTGGCGGCAAGATTCTGATGACGCCGGCAACCAACTCGACACCCATCAAGTACCAATTACCTCGCTATACCGAGACGACGTGCAACGAGCACCATCATGAACATCACGGACACGACCACTCTCACTCTCACTCTCTTCCGCAGCATGATCACGATCACGCTCACGATCACGCTCACGACCATTCACACGATCATCATTCCCATTCTCACTCTCATGCCCATGAACACAGCCACGGAACCTCTTCCGAAAAGTCGCTATTGACACGAGTACTCTTGAAGCATTGCGCGTCGTGGCCACTCCTACACGCGATATTAGCCGAAAAGGATTCGAGGCGCATATTTTATTACATGTGGTATGTCTGGCTTCCCCGCGGCTATCAATATCGCTACCCCTCCTAACGCATCTACATAGTCTCAATGTATCTTTCATGGTTGTTCAGGCCTTTTATGGCTATGTGACCGACTCACTAGGCCTTCTTAGTGACACTGTACACATGTTTTTCGACTGCGTCGCCCTACTTGTCGGTTTGATTGCCGCCGTTGCGAGTAAATGGCCGAGAAGCCAAAGGTTCCCCTACGGTCTTGGAAAGATGGAGACCTTGAGCGGTTTTGCTAATGGAGTCCTCCTGATGTAAGTGGCTTTCCCAGCCAGGAAATTTTCGACAGGCATTCTGACACACAGGTCTCCCTTTTAGTCTGCTCAGCGTCGAGATTACCTTCGAAGCTGTCGAGAGGATATGGGAAGGCTCTAAACCTACGCGCCTCGGTGAGCTGCTGGTAGTGAGTATCCTCGGCCTCCTCGTGAACCTCGTCGGCATTACCGCCTTTGGCCACCATCATCACGGCCACGATCATGGACACAGTCACAACCATAGCCATTCCGATGGCTGCTCCCACTCCCACTCCCACGACCACCACGGCCACTCCCACGACAACGAAAATATGCACGGCATCTACCTCCACGTCCTTGCCGACACCCTCGGCAGCGCATCTGTCATCGTCTCCACCATCCTCACCCACTTCACCAACTGGGGCGGTTGGGACCCCACCGCCTCCGTCTTCATCTCCGTGCTCATTTTCCTATCGGCGAGACCCCTGGTCATATCCTCGGCCAAGAGACTGCTGCTGAGCGTACCAGATGACGTCGAGTATAACTTGCGGAACATCCTGGCCGGCATCAGTCAGCAGAGGGGGGTTGTGGGATGCGCCGTGCCCAAGTTCTGGCTCGACGATCGCGATAGCGCCGGCGACGAGAAGAGCGAGAAGACCGAAGGGAGCGTCAGCGGGAGGAAGTTGTTGGGAATCGTGCACGTCGTGGCGGGGAAGGGATCTTCGCTGGATGATGTGAGGGATAGGGTGAGGGAGTTTTTGCTCAGGAATGGCATGGATCTCGTGGTGCAGGTGGAGAGGGAGGGGGATGCTACTTGCTGGTGTGGGTTTGGGAGGACGGGTGGGCCTCCGAAGATGAATGGACCAAAGAGTCATTGAACCTAGGGACGTTCTTCTTGTGTATAGTGTGCGTGATAGTTGGGTGTGTTATACTGGGTTCCTCCGCGATGATGAGGAAGGTTGTGGCATTATCTGCATAGTTGTAAGGGGCGCCTACTCCAGGATACAATGTATACGTACCGTTTATAAATGAACAAAACAGGATACCAAGCCAACGAATATGTTTGGACACTTGACTGCTATTTCTTTTTCATAAAACGCCCAAACCCTGGACACTTCGTAACTCAAACGCGAAGACAATATCCCGACTCAACCTATCCATGAAACCTTAGACAAAAAAAAGACAGTTCTTTTACACGATGTATTTGCCTCCGCAACCGTTACATACATCCTTCGACACAGATGCGACCACGTCCGAGGAAAGACCGTGTTCGGCAGCGATGCGGAGTAGCTCCTCAATGAGCATATTCGGCTGTCCGCACAATCCGCAAAGCCTAAAGGTTGCAGGCGCAAGGATAGGCAGACCGGACGTTACGCAGCGGGCTGGAGAAAACGAAGGGGGGTTAGGAAAAGAGAATATAGTTAAGAGGCGTGGGGGAGAAATGGAAACTTACAAAACATATGACCAGCGGTGCAGATAAAGTCGGTACCTGAAACCTCAAGCTGTTTGGTACAAAGAGGGCACTCCAACGCCTCGATGGCTTCGCTAAACACGCCTGCTAATTTAGGTTCTGCGTCCGTCGAGAACCCGGGTACCGGCGGGCCGCCGGAGTACATCCACTCCCAGGCTCTTCCTTCGGCAGAAGTAAGGGCTGTCCTTGGGATGCTACTGTTACTGTTGCCGTTCGTCTTCTGAGGGGTGGAAGGGCGAGATGTTGATAGAGTCGGGGTATCGAAAGCTATGCGAGATCGACAGGCTCGATCTGGGATGAGAGTGCTGTGCTTCGAGTAGAGTATAGCGGTGGTGGATGCGCCTGGGGAATGTGCTAGAGCCCATATTCGTGCGCGCTGGGGTTTGACGGTGGCTTCGTCGGGCACCTCGATCTTGACTGCGTCCTCATCCTCTTCGGAATCTTCTCCGAAGGAGCTCGGTAAAGAGTGCGTGGAGTCGGAATCCGATTCGGAGTCGATAAGGTATTGAGAGGTGGACTCTGGGAGGCTAGCGCTGACGAGCTTGTGGATAGTTGTGACCCAAGTTGGGATCGTAAAGTCGGAGGATGAGTCCCTGTATTGGAACCAGTTGGTATTCGTAGAGGTGGCCGAAAGGCGGGTTAAGGCATAGGCAGGAACCGGGTTTTCGGTTCGAGTGGCAGATGGTGATGATCGCAAGTTCACCACGAGCCCTAAAGAATAGAATATCGTCATTTGGTACACACGGTCTTCGTAGGGCAGAAATGAAACGCGTCTCGACTTACCTGAGATCGGATTTAGGCTATCGACACCCCTTTCAGAAGGGTACAAGCTCTTACAGGCTGCGGGATGGTGTTGAGGTCGTGTTGGTGCTTGTCCTAAAAGGTCCAGTTCGAATGGTTTAGGTACAAAGGGGGTCACGATGACGCCTCGGCAGAGTTTTGTACCCTTCGAATCCCATACCTGGAATCATATCAGACTCGTCAGCCGAGTTTTGAGTGCAGACAAACACACAATATAGTTGAACTCACCGTGTCTTCCCATTTCATAAATGCGTCTGTTGACAGATGTGTACATATTCCGAGGGTATCTTTCTCACTCAGTTCTAGTTTCGGCAGCTTCCCATGTTCCCAACCCGGTTGCAGGGTCACCCGCCTGAAGCCAACGTAATGCGTAGCGAGATACGAGATGGCTGATATCCGAGATCCGTCTTCCGCGACTGACCAGGGACTCCACTTTATTGAGAAGCCCGACCCAGACGATGTGAAGTCAGGATCATGAACCTGGATCTTGCGTTTAGAAATGCACATGGTTCAATCGACCATACTGTCGGTTAATACGATGCATAGGCAGGACTTACACTGAGTTTGTCATGCGGCCCTGGGATTTTAACCCTCGCGATCTCGTCTATCTTCCACGCAGGATCGCCCTCGTTGTTCGTGTTCTCCTCCGTGATGTTTTCCAAGTACTGTACCGCCACGACAACAAGCTCCTCCGCATCTGTCCTATACGCTAAGAGGCACCGGCCAATCTCTACCGCATGACTCCAAGAGAAAGCCGTAATCTTGTCTCCACGGGCCGAAAACCCTGTAGGCGATGAAGCGTCCGCCAACGGAATAGTCGCCCCCACGCCCCAAAGCAACTTCCAAAACCTAAAGTCGCGTGCTTTGATGTCCATAAGCGCGCTCCTCCGATCAAGCACTTCTCCATGCGTGATAAGATAGCCCTTGGTGAGCAGGACAGTGATGACGGGACGAAGGTTGGGGCCGACGCCCATCGGCGACCACTGTAGGCTCACCACCTGGTTAAGCGCCGACCCGACTCCCGTCACGGGCCCCACGCCGGCGCCCATGTAATCATCCTCTTCTTCCTTGTAGTGAATCACGGCTCCCTTCTTCGTCAGCAGCCTCCGATTAATCCGCGGGTCCGTAACCTGAGGGATAAGGAGTCTCAGAGGCACTGTCGAGTATTGGGGCTTACCCATAGGCGAAAGTCTCATGAACCACGGCTTCTCCTCTGCCGGTTCGGCGCCGCCATCTTCACCCCCTTCATCGGCGTCAGAGCCCTCGTCGCCGTGGATGCCTTCATTTCGAAAATGCGGCAAGTAGATGTGGAGGGAGTCGTCGCCCGCTACCGCTAGCTCGCCATCACAAGACCAGGCAAGGGAATGAGTTGCGGAGAGACGCGCGCCCACGCGCAGTGGTATTAGAGGGGGGATCTGTGTTCGCTTGTGAGAGAGAGCTCAGTTTGCGTTACTCGGGGATTTCGACGACCATGCCAATCACTCACTTTACTCTTAGACATTATTTGATAAGGGTATAACACTTCTGAAGCAGGGAATACTAAATATCATGCTTGAAAAATCTCCAGTCTTCGTCATCCTGATTTTGATGTGTGATCTTTCACAAGAGAGGGTGAATGTGCCTTCTTCAAGAAACTATGAATGAGTTGGTTTGAGGCCTGGCAGCTGACAGCACCTGCCAATATTGGCGGCTTTTCTCCCAGAGGCGAGAAGTCAGGACCGTCATTACTGCTTCTTTTTGGGGTATATTTTATACAAAACGAAGTTGCCGCTGAATGCTGGCTCGCTAATAATAATACATACGCGCATCATGCCCCCTGTCCACTTGCTCGTTCCTCACCGGCGAGTTCGTGGCGTCCGATCCCCTGTATCCTTGACACGACCAAGATCACCACTCCAGATGTTCAGAGATCTAAACTAGGGATGGAAGATGGGCGATTCATCGTTCCTAGGCAGCGCTGACCTTGAAAAACGGGTGTCCTGTCGGGCAACGGCGCCGCCATGATTTTTTTCTTCTTCTTTTTAGGTATCCTATCCTTCTCTCCCCATTGCCACTATGCCGCGCTCTCCAAGTATGAACTCAGACCCCAAAGGAGCGCGCATCCCGCAACAGCAGTAGCGCCATAGATTTTCTTGGCCCACCAGTTGTCATCCGTTAGGGGCTTCGCCAGCGGCGCCCTCACGTTCTGCCTCGCAACGGCGGGCTGTGGCGCGGGACTCGTGCTATTTTTCTCCGCAGCCTCCTGCTCGTCGGCCCTTCTCCGCAATTCGGCAATGGTCCTGCTCAATGACAACAGATCCTCATCAAGAGTGCTGTTCGTGGCGCCCTGGACTTCGACACTCTGCACGTTGCCAAAGAAGTCCGTAATTAGACGGCTCCGGGCCGCGTTGGCCCCGCCGGGGAATAGATCGTAGCGGAAGCCGGGGTTGGAGTGAATCTTGCTAATGTCGTAGCTATCAAATAGATCACCAACAGTTTTCTTGCTGCTCATATCCTGAACTTGATTTTCGAGGAATTCGAGGTTGTAGTACGTGAACCGGTCGATGACAGCAACACCGACATCGTTATCGGCGTGGTGCGAGTACGAGGACTGATCGAGCTCTGACGAGCCGGTGGCGATAATATTCGGGGAATAGAGTTTGCTGTACATGGTATTGGCTTGGCAAGTATCAATCATGAAGAGAATCTCGTGGTACCTGAATAGTAGGGTAAGGTGTTAGTATTGCGCCGTGACCGAGCTGGTAGACTTGATATTTCTCACCTCTTCTTCTCCCACATCTGCTCAAAGGCATCCGCAAGATCATATGCACCAATCTCTTCCGCGTCCTGGAACTTTAAGAATTCATTGCCGCCATGTCCGGTCATGTAGACGAGAATGTTGCTCCGATCATCAGTCAATAACCTCTTGCTCCTCGGCATCTCGTCGCCGACCCTGTCGGTCAGAAGACGAATGAAATTCTCAACGGTAACTTCGTATCCACGATAATCCACCTCGATATTGTCTCCGTACAAGTCCACGGCTCGATCGGAGTTACTATACACGGTCCCGGGAAAGGCGTTTCTAGGGTTGCAGGCCATGTCGTCCGGAAGCATGAGAATGATCTGGGAGTCGGGAATTCCTAAGCGCTTCACGGTGCGATATATGGAGAGAACATTGGAGAGATGTCGGTAGTTGAACCAAAAGCGCGAGGTGCCGACGAGAACGGCCCAGTTGCTCGTATGCTCCGCAACGATGCCAGGGGCGGCGGCGAGGAGCGAGACCAGCGCCGCGAGCGTGGAGACGCGCATTGTGAAAAACTCGGAGTCGTGTAGGTAGGCTAAACGAAGAAGGGTTGATGCGCCGAGGGACCTGGCCAGGATTTGAATATATCGGGGGGCCGTCTCCGGTCTACGATGCGCCTATCCTATCGATGATGTCAAGAACGTCAGTCGTGGCTGGAGAGGATGTTTTGTGATTTGTCATCTACTTCGTTTGTGGTCATGACTAAGCAGTTCAACTCCATTTTAAACATTTGACTGAAGTTGAGTTTCAAATGATGCCGGCTTGGCGTTTGGCTTGCTGCCTCTCGGAGGCTGCAGCCCAGTTGAGTTGGTGTGCTGTGCAACAGGGACCCAAAAATGGTTCAGGATGAATATCCCATTTCGGATTGGAGGAAGGGTGCGGCATGCAGTCGTTAGGTGCTTACACCAGCCCAGCCCATCATTGCTTCTCTTGTCAATGGAATCGTGATATCCAGGGGTGTTGGGGAAGTGGTCCGTCCCTCCGAAAGGAAGTAGCTTCAAAATTAGCAACGGCCAATCCGTGTTGAGTTTATTTGGCTGCCTGTTAGTGGTGAAGCCAGAGGCGTGTTGTAATACAGGGGTGATGCGAAATGGCCGTTTCTCGAAATTGGAGCTCAGTCCCCTGATGGGTGCAACGATGTTAATGATGTCCTAGTACGAAGTAATCTCCTAATCCACGGCCCGAGGTGGTCAGCGTGGAATACTGGACGCCTCTCGATGCCATTGAGTCTCCTGGTTGGAGGAGAAAATATATTGGATGCCAGGTGATGATGCTGCTCGCAATGAAGCTCTACCAAAATCAATCAATTCACAGCTTCTACCCCACCTGGTGCTGTGCAACTGACAACATTGAACAATCCGACCTCACACACTTCATTGTTCTGGTGTCGTGGACAGTGAATTGTACATGTACTCCTCTCTGTACATCCAACCGGACGAAGTGAAAGTGTACACTAGTGTATGGACGGAGTAGTGTACTAGTGGCCAGGCTTAGTGTAGAAGTACACCATTACACACGCTAAACTTGAAGCCATGTGCGCCGCGAATTGAACGGATCCTTCAACCCCTCAAATCACATGCTCGGCACGTTTTCCCTCTTTTCCCTGTGATCGTGGTTCTCCCGTTTGTGTTCTATGTTCTTTGTGCTTGGAGAGACTTGGGAACTGCCATTCCCATTCAAGCGCTTTTCGCAGGCGGCGATTTGATGGAGTTTAGCTGGGAAAGAGTGGTTCGAGACTACGTCGGAGGATTTACCAGCAATATTAATAAACTCGAAGAATTGGAACATTCTTTTTCCCACCTGCCGTTTTCCACTGCAACATCAACCTTGACTAGATCTGCATGGACATACAAAACGGGTGGATGGCGTATGGCCAGCGTCGTGTACTTCGTATGACAGGATGGCAGGATGGCAGGATCAATGGTAGGGTAGATGTGTGGCTGGATGTATGGCAGGATGTACGAAGTACAGAGTAGGGGTTCTCGTTTGCGCCTGCATTTTGTGTACCTGGCCAGTTTCCACATGTCATTCGAGATTCGAGACGGCACACTCACACACGTGTGATGATGCCAAAGCGACATACTTCAGTAACTGTCTGGGCGAGCCTGAGGCTTCCCTGATTGGCTTCTCTTGGCATCAAATCTCTCACCTCGAACGACATTCAAAGTACGAAGTACTGGGAATCGATGTTCTCATTTTCATTTTACGCATCTCGTAATAATTTGAGAAAAGTCTTCTCCGTGTAGGGGCAAATGAGGACCTCAATTGCTCCATTATGTTCTGACTCACTCGACATCTTTGGAGTCCCCAATTTCATCTCAAGAAGGTTCGGCCTCAATCATCCAAAGTCGCCAGGCCTTGGACTTTAGCACCTAGCAAAGGCCTAATCCACCCCGCACCCCTTCAAGCGGGTCTCCTTTTTTTTCCTTTCAGGGACCTCCATGCCTGTTATGTCCACTGCAAGTAGTCACCTGCACCTCTACACATCTTCTCCTCCATCATCCTGGTGTAATACAGATACCACGCATCGTTGCCCTCCTGGCCACCGAGTGCGAGTTCCTTCAACCTCAAAATCGAGCACCAGGTTCCGATATCATCCACGACTACTCCATCCCAGCGCTCATCCCCGCGACCTACACGTACCTCGTTGTTGGAGTAAGCTCCACAATCGCTCTCTCTCTCTCTGAAACTACTCCTCTCTAGTTCTAGCGGAGGAGCTCTCCTCGTTACATACCCCACCCACCCCGACCTTTCGAGAGCTGGCCTCCGTCTCCATCCTACGCAATTAATCCGCGCCGCAAATATACCAAGGTCGCTCCGCCTCAACTCTCAACTGTCTCCGGTTCGGCCTCCGAACTCTCACTGCCATCCTGGCCTGACACTCGAAAAAGGCGACCTGCCCTCCTGCATCGTATCCTTGAGCACGCACCATCGCGCCGCCACCCCCCTTCCCGGTCGCCAAACGGACAGGGGTCCCGATATACGTAACCTTGTCCGTGCAGGCACCGTATCCACCTTATAACCCACGCTCCCTTCTCCAAACACTCCCATCATCACAGCTTTCTTTCACACATCACATCCTCAAGATAACATGGGGAAGCCTCCAGCTTACATCTTTGTCGTAAGGTACGCGTTTAAGTCTAACTAGCTCGTCCTCGCTACCGTTTAAGCTGGCTGGCACTGACATATTACCTTTATAACCTAGGCATGGCAACCGACTCGACGTAGTTGATAAGAACTGGGTCCTCACCTCAGCGACTCCTTACGATACACCCTTAACCTACGGCGGATGGCTCCAGGCTAGAACGGTCGGTGGCAAAATTGCGAGTATTATAACCCAAGCCGAAGCAGAGTACGAAGCTGCCAGGAATGGGAATCCAGAGGGAGAGCCGCCCCCCGGAGCGAAGAAGCGCAAGGCCCGGCGACGCCTCTTCAAGGTCGCCATACACAGCTCGCCTTTCCTACGGTGTATTCAGACTGCCACTGGCATTAGTGCCGGGCTACGTGAGCCCCCAGGCTCGCCGGCTCCATACCCTCGTCAAACGCGTTCAAACAGTGCTGCCTCAGTCCATTCTATTTCGCGACCTCCACCCCGCCGTTCAACGGCCTCTCCTGTTGCTTCACCAATCTCCGTCGACCTCAACTTGAACTCTCTAGATGGAAACCAGAAGTTCGACCACCGACTGTTTCCCAAAACTGTGCTCCGCCTTGATGCATTCCTCGGGGAATGGCTGTCACCGGAGTATTTCGAGACTATAACCCCGCCTCCTTCGTCGTCGGCGATGCTGGCCGCAGCCAAGGCTGATTTGCTACGGCGGGAGGACTACACCAGATATTCTGACCCAGGACTCCGAGCTAAGCCTGCGGTAAGCAATCAGCTATGGCAAAAGAAAGATGAGGATAGCTTTGCGGTGAAGGGCCCTCTCAATACAATAGGGAGCTTGGCTAACGCCCTATCCGACGCAATGCAGCCCCAAGCGCGAATACCACAAGTTGGATACGTCGCTCCTGTCCCCCACTACGCTATATCTAATGACTGCAAAATTCCGGAAGGCTACGTCGCCCATGCTCGCGATGCGTGCGTCACCGTGGACTATGCGTGGGACTCAACTGGCCCGCCGTTGAATTTTGGCGATGGTGGGATCTATGGCGAAGAATGGACTGCCATGCATAAGCGATTCCGAAAGGGTCTTCAGGAGCTGGTTGATTGGTATGCTAGTTGCGACAACCCTACCGAGCTCAACTGGAGCTATTCGTCAGACTCGGCTGCCAGCAAAAACAAGGGCCCGGAGCATAGAGTGCAAATGATTAATGGACACATGGGCTCAAAAGGAACGAATGGCCATTCACATGTCACGGGTTTCGTGACAAAAAAAGAAGAAGACGACGACGAGGAGTACGAGGAAGAGGCTGTTGTCATCTTGGTTTCTCACGGCGCTGGGTGCAACGCTCTCATCGGTGCGATTACCCATCAGCCCGCCCTCATGGATGTCGGTGTGACATCCATTACTATGGCCGTTCGCAAGTCGGACGGATACGAGATTGCTGAGCCTAGTTGGAGTCATCTTCACCACGAGAGCGAAAACGGCACGGGCTCAGATGGAAAGCCGCGGACAACCCCCCCCGTCCATCTAGCATACGACCTTCATATGACCGCAAGCTCAGACCACCTTAGAGGGGTTCCGACCACTCCAGCTTCGCCCACCTTATCAGTCCATCATCCATCGAGGTCATCCTCAATGGGCGGCGGGTTTCGGGGGCGTGTTAATACCATGTCCTCGACCGAGTCGCCCATACTTCGACCTTTCACATACGCAGACTCATTCAACCACATCGGAAGCGCCAGCCGACGTAGTTCGGCCAGCGCGTCTCTCGGTTTCGGGCCTACGAGGCGGACATCCAAACCATCCAACCTTTCCACGGACCCTCTCACGCCCGGAAGCGGCTTGATGACTTTTCCTTCGCCGATATCGGCCCACACTCGCACATCGTCCCTCGGTCTCTGGTCGCCCGTCAAGGACGTCGAAGATGAAGATGACTACTTTCCGGATTTCGACAACAAGAGGTTTGAGAACCGGACGACGAACACGACCAGCATCGGTCGGGAGTCGACGGCTGCTGCCACTGAGGATGGAGGTCTTACTTTAGACTTATCCTCGTCTGCGATTCTGCCGGACACCCCGCCAAGTAGATCGCTGCGGCCTTCGAGACAGGCGTCCGAGGCTTCCGATGACTACATGGCGGTGCAGCTCGGCTTCACTTCGACAGGTGGAACGGGTGGTCTGTGGTCGGCACCTCGGGCTGAGCCTAGAAGGCGCTGGACGGTGAACGAGCGGTGATCGAAGATTCTCTTTTTTGAGAGACGTGTTCATTTCAACCCATCGCGAAACACAGGCGAGAATACAAGATGGGACTTCTGGCAGGAGGGGCGCTGTATGATTTTTTGCAACATGTCGATTTCTTGTTCCTAATACGGTTTACAGGAGAAGAAAGGGGATGGATACTACAGATCAATGATAGCGTAAAGGGAAGAAAAGTCCAGGAGAGGATGGATACATGCAGAACGAAAACCCAGTAGATTAGATACCCAGATATGAACATTCCCACTCAGAGAACTACAGATATCCAAGATGATTTTTTTCTTTTATCTCTTCATTTTCTTCTTCTTAAACTGTCTACCTTTCTATCGGGGAAGAAGTGATTGTGGAAATAGGGAGAAAAAAATATGTAAGCATGCAAAATGCGATATAATGACACATGAGGGAAACTAAACAGATATATACTGGCTATACGCAACAAGAAGGAAAGAAAAATATGCCTGAACAAGTCTATCCGCAACGAGAAAGACGAACGAACCATAATAGCCCCCCAAAAAGTAGAATCCCAAAAGAACGAAAAATGGAAAGAAGAAAAGAAAAGAGAGAGAAAAAGTCGAATGTCATAATAATGTCCAACATTCAACTCCGAGACTTTTCCCCCCCCGTTCCCTGCCAAAACTGCAAAACGTACGACATCGCGGCCCCACCATCTCTTGCCTTGTTTCTTTCTCCCTCACCAACCACACACACTCCTCCAGCGTTTAATTGAACATCTTGTTCATAGCCTGGTGAGCCAACTCGACACCCAAGAAGGTGGCCGCATTCGCGGGGACAGCCCTAGCAAGCGCGGGACCGAAACCAGGGAAGAAAGCCCTGAAACCACCCTTGGCATAAACCTCGCGAATGACGCCGCCGAGAGTGACGTTACCCTCGGCGGTCTGGAGGCGAGACTTGACGGTATCGATGGGGAAGACGGGAACCCACATGGCGACGCCGGCGGCGGCACCGGCGCAGGTGATGGCGAGGAGGGAAAGCTCGCCCTGGGGCTTTCCGGTGACGGGGTCCTTGGGGGTGAGGCGGCGCTTGATGTACTCGTAGGCGGCGAAGTAGGCGGCGGAGCCGGGGCCGTCACGGGCGAGGGTGGCGGCGGAGCCGCGGAAGACGGAGCGGAGGCCGCCCTCGCGGTAGAGCTGGCGGACAACGTCGAGGGCGCCGGAGTACTTGGGCTTCTCGCCGGGGGCTAGGGTCTTCTCGCCCTGGACCTGGAGGATGACCTTGACGCGCTCGAAGGGGGCGGTGATGAGGGTCATGGGGATGGCGGAGAAGAAGCCGGCGGCGGAGATTTGGCCGATGGTGAGGGGCGTGTTGGGGGAGGTGGTGGGAGTGAAGTTGCGGACGAGGGTTTTGCCGAGGTCATAACCCCAGAAGGAGACGGCGACTTTGAGTTTGGTGTGTTAGCTCGGAGTCTGTCTCTCTGTTTCCCTTTCTCTTTCTCTACCCCCTTCTCTCTCTCTCTCTCTCTCTCTCTCTCTCTCTTTGAAGGGAAAAGAGGGAGGTGGGCCGAGGTAGAGAGCACAAATGGCCCACGGGGAAAAAAAAGAAAGAAAAAAAAAAAAAGAAAAAAAAAAGAAAAAAAAAAAGAGAGAGACAGAGAGAAAGGAACAAAACTGAGGATGGTATAAACCGGAAAGCACTTACACATAGGAGTGACACCGACCAAAGGCGCACTGACACCAGCATACAATCCCCTCCTCAGACCTTCCCTCGCAACACTCTTCCTCACAACATCAATGGCAGACGAGTACACGCCCCTCTCGGCGGTCTGAAGGCGCACCTTGACGAGATCGAAAGGGTGACCGACGACGACGGCGCAGACACCACCGAAACCACCGGCCACGAAGGACCGCACCTGGGCCATGGCTTCGGACTTGGCGGCGGGTCGGGGCGCTTCCGTCGTCGTCGAGGGGGCCACAGCTGGTGAGGGCTTCGTGTCGGCGGGGATGGAGGCGACGAGGGCGGCCGCACCCGGGTTGGGAGCTGCGGAGGAGGACATTTTGAGAAGAGGGCGGCGGCGGAGGGAGGCGGTCTCGCGGCGAGGTGAGGGTTTCTTTGTTGAGGGTTGGAGAGCGGAAGGGAAGAAAAGGGAAGGAGGGGGAGGGAGAGAGCTTTCTCCGAGGTTGGGAGGGGAAAGTTTTAAGGTGTTAAAAGGCTTGGGGCAACTCTACAGGTCCTGCAGGAGTAAGCAAGACCCGGACCCAGTTGGGGAACTAACTTGCACTAATACTTGACAGGATCAATACAAGTACTTTGTACGAAGTCGACCTCTGGGGTATTAAACTGCGCAGGCCCACGTGACCACTGCACTGTTCCCGAGATCTCTGTGCACTAGAACAGCAAAAGCATGGTATAATCTAGAAAGAAATGTGGAAATTTGGAGAAGGGAAGATTCCAATGGGGGGGTTTGAAGGGAGTCGGACTTCAAAGGTAGGGGGAAAATGATGAAGATCGAGGGGCTTTCGCAATAACCGGGGTACGGTTGGGGTGCGCTGTGTGAGTGTGAGTGAGTGTGGTGGTACTTTGCAAGTTGCCACCAAGACTTGCACAAGATACACAATTTCGGCGGTTTGGCTGTGTACTCGGCGGTGTACTTCGTAGTGGTGGGTTTACGTCACAGGCTTGGGCCGAGGCTAGATGGGCTAGATGAGTATTTCAGGGGTCTTCTTGTCCTTGTCTTGGGTAGCACCATTTGGCAGCCATTGAAACCATTGAACACACGAAAAAAGCTCCAGCTCAGAGTGTAAAATGGCAAGAATAGCGTGGGACAGTGGGGGCAAGGACGATTTGGAGCGAACAGGGTGTGGGGATTAGGGAATTTATGGGGAACAGCACCAAGTTTACAGCCAAAAGCGCGGGAAATTTTGGTGGGGTATCGCTCGATGCAGCCCCCAAAAGGACAGTCAATCAATTCCCTCAGATGGCCCTGGGATGGGACATCTCAACTAGATTAGACCCAGAAAGTCTTGGCTTGGTTCGTGCTTTCTCCGTCCCTTCTCTGTGCCTTGGCCCATGGTTCTCGGCTTGTGACAGAAGCCGAGATTCCAGCGCAGCGCAGCATTCGGCAATGTCACGACGTTGAAGGCCATGCGCATGCTTGCTTTCTCCCGCGGCAGGATATTCTTTCCCCCTCTCTTTTTTTTTTTCTTTGCTTTCTTTTTTCTTTCTGCTTTTTCCTTGAGGAATGAAAAATAATATCAACAAATGATGCATCATTTCTGCTTCGGTTTTTCATCCTCATCTCGTCCGGAAAAAGTCGTCGTTGATTGAGTGCTCCTGCTGCAGCAGCTTGTCTCGAAAATCGGCTTGTCCCGAAATAGGCGCCTTTTAATTCGTTTGCCTCGGTCAACTTTTTTTTTTTTTTTTTTTTTTTCGTCCCATTGTTTTTACTTCCTTCTTTTTTTCTTCGATCCCCGCACTCTCCCCCACCTTCCATCTTGGAAATTTTTGAAAATTTGGGGGAGGACCGCGTGGGAAAAAAAAAACCCCGCCATCTCCCAGCGCCTCCAGCCCGGGCGAACCGTTTTAGCCTTCATCCACACAGCCGACCAGCTCCCTCTGCCAACTCTAATTCCTATGCACTGCACCCCGACTCATCGCCACAACAGTATTCCCGAGTCAGACAAATGTCCCATGTCTGAC
>JUDQ01000372.1:19779-33299 GCA_000812075.1 Scedosporium aurantiacum
TTCGTAATTGCAATTGAACTCGTTAATGTGACTGGCTGCATACGGGACTTCAATGCAACTCAAGTCTGAACAACACCCTAGTTAACCCGTCAGTAAAATTGATCTCGTCCCGTTAACACGTTAACACACGTCAACAGCCAACCACAACTTGGCCTTGCCAAGGTTACCATCGATCTTCACATGCTCTTCAACTCAAACGTACCACACACGTACAAGCAAGGGAGAAAATGGTAGAAGATCAATATACTCGGCTCAACATTCAATATACACTACCACACACTGCCACTACAACTACTTCATCCTGACATAGAAAAGGCACCACCTCATTTCAACCAACCCATCCAAACATCCAAACTGTCAATCCGCCGTCGTCATACTCAACTCGAAAGGAAATGGAGAAGTAGAAGAAAAATGAAAAGTCCTATCCCGGTGCGTCCCTACCACTTGGCCATAACAACATGTCCAGGTAGTAATGCACTTTCCCTCCGACGAATACACATTATAAAATATGCGTGTCCTGCTGCCGCTTAAAACGCACTGCGGAGCTTGAAGGTGTGTGGTTGATTTTGCCCGCCTCCGGACGGAATGATCAAGAAAAGAAAAAAAAAGAAATCCCTCTCCTCCAACTTCAGGGCACAGCTGTAGCAGCTGTGTAGTCCATGTGGAAAAAGGAACCGCCAAGTGGATGGGCAAAAGAAGTCTGTCACGAACTAACAACAAGAACTCGCTCCCGGCTTACAGTCACCTCAGGGAGACGTGTTCTCGGATACGCGCGTGACAAAATGGAGAGAGGACTGGGAAACCAAGTAATCGACTGACAAAGGAGCGTTAAAAATCGAAAAATCAAACAATGGAAAAGATAAAAATCCGTCGTGCGCCGTGAAAAAGTCACCGGTGTGTGTATCACCTCTAAACGCCCATCGAGCCCGTATGAAATGATGTTGTTTTAAGAATCCCCATTCTAGCAATTCAATGCCCCAACATATGTACCGTTTATAAAGCCCATGGCTTTTTGGCCTCCGACCATTCTGCCCATCATTTTCCTGTTTACATAGCCTGTGCAGGGACCGGCTTGCGGCTTATCGAGCCCGTCTTGGGTCCGGAAAGAGGAGAAGATGGCGAAGCGGGAGTGCTCGCGGAGGGAGCTGGTGACGAAGTGGGTTCAGGGGCCTTGGGCCCTGCAGACTCGGCGGTCGGGCCGGCAACAGGTTCATCAAGCGCCGCGAGTGGAGCCGAGATCGGGATCGGCGCTAGAATTGGAGGCGAGGGGCTTGCCACAGGCGCGAGGGTGGGGCTGTCAGACACCGCAACAGGAGGCAAAATAGGTGCTGGAGCCGGAGCAGGTTCCGGAGCAGGAGCAGGCGCAGGAGCAGCAGCCGGGGCTGGGGCAGGAGCGGGAGCGGCAGCGGCAGCGGCAACGGGAGCAGCGACTGGAGCAGGAATGGGAGCCGAGAGGGGGCCAGGAGCGGGGCTCATGGTTCTGGGAATAGCCGGGCTCGCTTGCCCGCCCATACTATTGGGGGTACCGGGGCGCTGGTTGAGAGGCATGGGCTGATAGCGGGGACCGGGCGCTGGCTGTTGAGGTGGGTAGCTGAGACCGCTGGGGGTGCCAGGGCGAGCAGGGGACTCAGGTCGGATCTGGAGAGGAGCTGGGCTACCATTCTGGGGTGTCATCGGGCGGCCGCTAGGAGTCATGGGGCGACCGCTGGGGTTGATGGGGGGTCCAATTCGCTGCTGTCCGTTGGGGCCACCAGGAGCACGAGGCTTAACCGGTCGAGTGGAGAGACAAGTTCGTGGGACTACACCTTGACGGGACCTATCCAATCGGATACAGAGAGCCTGTGAATTGATTGTTAGCGCCTTTCTTGGATCACGTCTTTTGATCGACATGTTTGACAGTAAGATCAGGGGGAGGATATCAAACATACCCAGCCATCGTCATATTCGTGAAGGAGTCGAACAAGTTGACCAGCCTTCAGCTCGAGCTCGTCCTCCAATGTTGGCTTGAAGTCGAGCTGGACGCGGTGAACCATTGAGCCGGCGGGGCCACCAGCAGCTGCGATAGCGGCCGCACTAGAGGAAGCTGGGAATTGCTGGCCAGGAGAGATCGAGTTCACGCTGTATTCAGTACCAACGGGCGAAGGAGGAATACCCTGGAGAGGCGCAGGCGGGCCAACCGTGAGATCGAGCGGCTTGGGTCCATGACCGCGGTTGCGTGAGGTCTGGCGCTGCATTCCGTGAACGGCAGCAGCTCCGGCAGCAGCACCAGCAACGGCGGCGGCGGCGATGGGCGCACCACTGGAAGGGCTAGGAGGCATTGAACCGGGCAGCTCAGCATGGGGACCAAAGGGATTGGCCGAGTTTTGGCTCTGGCTCGTCATGGGACGCTCCCAGCCACTCACGCCAGGCGATCGGGGCTGCTCATTCGGGCCACGATTGAAGGGAGCGGGGGCCGCGGCAGCGCCAACAGGCTTCTCGTTGTAACTTCCATAGGTGACGGGGCTCGACGCGACGGCGGCGGCGGTAACGGCGGCGGCGGCGGTTGGGGTATAATTGGCTGAACTAAAGGCTCCGTGGAGCTTCTCATCATCCTCCAGACTCTGTCGCTCGCCCTTGTTCTTCTTTCGCCTGATGAGGAAGAAGATGAGACCGGCGAGAATCAAAACACCCGCGATGACACCAATGGCTATGCCGGCCTTGGCTCCAGCGCTTGCATCGTTCGAGTCCGAGTTCGAGTTCGACGAAGAAGCTGCATTGGTAGAGCTTTTCTCCGTGGCGATCGGAAGCTGAGTAGCAGCGGAAGTCGGGGTGGTGACGCCTCGGTCCGCATCGGGGGCGACAATGAGGCTGGTCGGTGTCAATTTGGTCTCCTCCGGTGGAGGGGCCTGGGCTGGTGTTCCCTTGTCCACGATCGTGGTCTCGGCGCGTTCCGACGTAGTGGCAGGCGTCGGTTTCGCCTCGCCGGACTTGATTGTGGTGTATCCCGCGATCTCACCAGTGAAGGTTGGGGCGAGAGTCCTGTACTTGGTTCGGACAACAGTCACGGGAGCTAGATGCTGTTAGAATATCAGGTGGTCTCACCACTGCACCCTAGACCCCGTTCAACTTGCGAGGCCTACTCACCTTTCTTGGTAGGGGTCTCCTCTTCCCCGTCGTCGTTGCTCTTCTGACGGGCAGCCAGCTTGACAGCCTCCATTAGGCGTCGGCGCTGGCGAACATGCATCAGGCGATCCATTTTGGTCGGGAGAATCGGTGGTTGTTTCCGTGTTAGACTTCGTTGTGTGAGCAATCGTTGGATCGACTCTTATACGACCATCTAGCCGATGTGTAAGGCCTGTCTCCCAGCTTCGAAGCTCGTGGTGTCGCAGGCGTGAAAAGGAATGTCGTCGGTCGGCTCGTGGTGAAACGATGTGTAAACAGAAAACTCGGAAAGTCCAGCAGCTGATTGCTGAGAATTGTTTGGAACTGGGTGCCTAGCAACCGAACAAGAAGATGTCGTGAAATAGGTGAGATAGGGACGTGGCAGCTGGTCGGGACTCGATTTGATATCGACGTTCTCATGTGTCCCGCTCGCCTCAGAATGCAAAATGCAGAATTAAAGGCTAATGGTACACCAGGTCCCCAGGAGATATGTTTGCAAAAAATCGCAAAAAATAAAAAAGAACGGACGAACTGTAACGACAGCACGGCGCTGAAAGAGTGTGAGCAGCCGTGGAGATGCAATTCAAAGGCTCAGATCAGAGACGATGGAATGTGCCTTGATGAGGGTGAAGAGAGGGTAAAAGAGAACAACAAAAGACTGAGCGGGTGAGATTCAGATTGAGCCAGCCTATACCGCTTCGTAAAGGAGAGGGCGGAACCAGCCCAGGGAGGGACCAGAGGCAGGGAAGCTGCTTGTAAGGGGGGTGATGTGGGTTGCAGCGGAAAATCTCGAGGTCTGTGATGACTGGGGTCACTGCACTGAGGTACAATACAAAGTACGAAGTACAAAGAACTGAGACTACTTTGGGTACTGGGGTGAGGATGAATGAGCAGTGGCAGTGACAGTATTGGCAGTACCTCGACCTAGCCTGGGTACCTTGGCACTAGGGAAATTTCGCATTGCCCCAGCGCAATTTTACATGACAATGCAATGTACTTCGTACTTGAACTTCCAATCTGATCTGACACGAGATGAGGGCATCGAGCTGTACGAAGGATCAGAGGAGACTTGGACGTTAATTGTTTATTTTCTTCCATCCGGCGGGACCTGAGTACTTCGTAATATCAGTGTATTTCGCACATTTCTGTTCTGATGTCCTGCCAACAGGTCCAGATATTGTTGTTCCGAAATCAGGAAGAAACATTTCAGCGTTTGGTACCCGCGTATCTGTACTCCGTTGGAAGGATCAGAGGCGATGACGGGATGAACTGATGGGCCTGCAAGGATGGCGGGAGTTCTTGATCAATTGATCCTCGCGCTGGTGTGATCATGGATATTTCTGGTTCTGGAGCTGGGCCATCATCCTAAGTTGTGCAAAGTACTTCCGTACACTCCCCTTAAGCAGTCATTGCCCTCAAATCACGAACACCTTCGTTTCGACCTACAAAGTACGAAGTAGTCCTCACTCGAGCCTCGACTGTTCTCACCCGTCAAAATTGTTCAAGTAAGAGCCTCCATCAGATAATACAATAGGGGTTCGCTATGGAACACAGAGAAACCAACACATGTCGTTCGCCCTCGGCAAAGCAAGACAAAGCAAGGCGGAGACAAGAAACAAACAAAACCGGGTTTTTTTTCCACCCCTATTCTCTGGCTGTCTGGACCTGTATGAAGTACTTTGTACATAATCCCGTATTGCACAATTTATCCCTCTTGAGGGCTTGTACCTCGAACATAATCTAATACCAGACTTATGCGCCGTGCTGTCTTGCCCTGCAGCCCCTGGCCCTAGCGCAGGTACAAATCAGCCATGAGTTTCGTCTCAACACACTGTCCTCGTGTCCACTTAGCGCAGAGCCCAAAGCGGACCAGATCGTCGGTTCACCGTGCGAAATCTGAATTTATACACCGTAATTAATTTGTACTTCGTAGTGTACATTTCTCTACGAAGTACTAAGGTGCACTACTTCGTACTTCGTGCAAATTCTCTGTCCGGTACGCTAATACTTAAATTAACGCCCATTCAGGGACCGGCGCGTTGCCATTGGACGAACAGAGCCCTGCCCGACATGGGGAGGTTCGCGAAACCTGTTTTTGGCATGGCCAGAATGGGCTGGGTCAAGGATGCGAGGAAACATGCGGAGAACCAATGAGAGAAAGGTGGTGAGAATGATCGCCATGGAATGTTGCTCAGAGCGATCGCCTTTGCTTCCGAAGGTCTCTGGATTTTCGCGAAATGGTCGTGGAGACTCTTCTCATCTTCTCATCGCCTTCTGAAGCATGATGTGATTTATTCTCAGCTCTCCGAGGTAGGTTTAAAATATTGATTCTTTGCCCCCAAACCTACCTATACGTGCAGTCTGCCGAGAAACTAACGCACCGTTATACGAAGCGAACTAGCAATAGTGGCTCATTTCCTGAAGAAACATGGGACTGGCGGGTCATCACGAGCTCCGATTTGCCTTGTCAGGCCTTGTCCAAGTAGAAGTAATAATCTCAAGTCGGTTGATTCATGACGAGGCGGAGTGCAGTCTGCGTACGAAGTACGAAGTACAAGCAACCCTGCTTTGCAAGATTAGTGTGGTCCGGCCTCACAGGTCAGAACCTGGACTGTCCGGGCCTGCGCTACAAAATTCAATCAGTCATTCCAATTGATGTTCTCTTGGCTTTGTCCCATCACGCAAATTAGCGCCGCCAGTGCCTGTCACTCTGGAACCGGCTCAACACGTCCAGCACGAAGTATACATACTACTTCATATAGAATCAAATGTCGTCCAGCCCGTCCAGTGTCAGTTCCAACGCCCGTCCGGGTCATCCCAGCCTGCCAAGTCGACCTAATCTCGCCGTCCAATATCTTGAAACAACCCACAATTTCCCTTGAGCATCCATCTTTTCCCGGAATGAAAGAACAACTGCGGAACAGGGCGACCTTGTTAGTGCTTGGCAGTGCCTTTTTCTGTGCCGACAGTCCGATTTTTTTGGGAAAGGTGACAATGTCCACGAAGTCTTTCCGAGATGCTTGCAAACCCAGCCTCTCTGTACCTTAGTACTTCTTAATAGTGTATACCAGCCACTGAGGCTCAGTAGCTACTCCAGACTTGGCAGGCCAACATCACCATCATCCCAGCCGAGAACATCAATGGATATCAATCATGTTTTTACCCCCGCTCGTGGAAGATACCCTGGCAGTTCTCATCAACGAGCTGCGGAGAAATCGCTTGACGCGTTTGAGCACCGTCGACTGACATTGAAGCAACCCAATTCCCGGACGTGGCATTTGACTCTCAAGGACAGCAGCGCGTTTCACGAACAGTCCCACTGGGAATGGTCAGCACTAGATCCTCCTGGGTTTTTAGGCCTCGATGTGTTGCAGTGCATCTCTTCAAGGAAACTATGTGTATTGCTGAGGGATTTCCTTGGTAGCCCCCCCAAAAAGAAGGTGGTTCTTAACTCCTTGTGCAGCGCCCTACTTCTCCCGCGCCCAGCTCGAGGGATGCTATTGTCATGAGGCCGAAGCCTTCTGGAAGACATTTCTAAATACTTCGTACCTCCTACGGATTAAACCTCTCCTTCCACCTCCGAAATCCGAGGCCTCCCGCAGCCGACCTCGCCGTGTTTCGTCTCGGCTTGCTAGTCGATGGACTAATAAGCCATCCCAAACTTCCAATCTCTTGTCTTACTGGAGACGCAAGAGATCCAGAATGCTCCTTTAATCATAGACTTAATCTCAGACAGAATCCCAACCCCACATCCCGCCACCACGGATGTAACACCATGATCTGGCCCGTGACAGAACTTGTATCGGACAGACAGAGACGTCATGACAAGACATTTACGGGTAATTACATCCTAAGTTTAGAACACATCGTGATCAGACTTCGTACGAGGTAATACTTGCTCCGTTGCCTTCGGTCCTGGTTGCGGAATGGAATGTCAAGGAGCTCTGCGAAGAGAGGGGAAATTGGGGCAACACCATGCAAGGGTCGTCTTGTTGAGCAAGGATATCTACGTCTCAGCCACAGGCACCTTCATCTTATGTTGTCAAGGTCTGTACATCATCCATCATCTTCTGTGATACGTTCGCAGCCTTTCAGCAAGTTCTCTTCCGTTTCTTGCCATGATCGATCATAGGAACCAAATATCATTTCGTGCTTCGGCAGTGCGAATCCCGAACGCGGTTTGTTGAAAGCGAGACTATAAATAATAGCTCTGGTATCATAACTTTTCCGTTTTTTTCCCTCAAAACATAAGATGCCATGTACCACAGAATGGAAGCACCGGATATACTAGTACAGACCAAGAATTCCCCATGCCCATGCCCCATTTTACATGCAGAAACTAGAATGCGTGACAGTCCCACCATCGAATCCCCGCCCCGCTACCAGTACCCCTCTATCACTGACCTGACCCATAGCCGTTTTGACCTCCCGGCGGACCTTGCCAAGAAGGTTGTTGCTGGTTTTGCTGGTTCTGCGCTGTCATTCTCGATATCAATGCGAGCAATGCCGGGTTGAGCAGGCCCGGATTGGGTACATTATTTTGAGGCAGGGTGGGAGGGGCATGTTGACCACCCCAAGCACCCGGTTGGACGTTGGGGAAAGGAGGGTTCGGGAAGGCCTGCGGCCACGCAGGTGCCTGATATCCGCCAGACGGCAATCCGCCACTTTGGGCGGGCTGCCCTCCACTAACTACACCCTGTGTGGCCGGGACTTGGAAGTTGAAGCCTCCCCGTTGGTTATATCCACCATTGTTCATTGGAGGTAATGGTTGTTGATGCTGGGAATACGACTGGTGACTTTGCGAGGGCAAAGAATAGCCCTCCCTAGAACCACCAGAGCCGGGGCCAGATCCACCTCTTCCACGCCCGTAGCCTCTACCTCGGGACTGTCCCCGACCCCTAAAGCCACCGCGTCCACCGCGGTTCCTAAAAGCACCTGGTGGAGGTTCTTCACCGGCGAACCCGCCTGAGCCGTATCCGGGAGGCCTAGATAGAGGTTTATATGGGCCGTCATCATCGCCGCCATCGTCATAGTTGAGTCCACTTGACGAAGCATCGTTTGCGACTTCGTTCCTAAGTGGGTGCGGAGCCCGCTGCCCTCCGCGACCCCTGGAGTCACCGCCTTGCCTCTCTCTCCGCTTTTGCTTAAGCTTTCGCTTGTACTCTGCTTCTTTCTCGTCGTCAGAGAACTCCATCTCGTCCTCAGCGACTTCTTCATCGTGCAGGTTACTGGCATCCGAGCCTTTGAGGTTCTTCAGAGCCTGTGTAAAGACGTAATTCGCGTGGTTTGCCGAGTAGAACACTTTGGTTCCTACTTGAAGACCAGCTTCTGTAATATCTTCCGGGGTGGCAAACCTGACGGTATACAGTGGCTCCTGGACCTTTCCAAGGACGTCGGCAAGGGCACCAATTACGGTACGGTTTTCAGTACATAGCACCGAGCCAGTGTCGATGACTTGGTATTCGCCTGGAGTGAATGCTTTGATAACGACAGTGGTGTCAACGATATGTTCGATAGCGCCGAGCTCTTCAATCTTCATCTCCGGCGTGATCGTGACATCCGGCTTTGGCAATATTTCCTCGGGCAGCTCGTTTTTTGTTCGAACCTGCGCCCGGGAACTCTTATCACCTCTGTCTTCGTCATCGGACCCTGCCTCGGCCTCCATTAATAGCCGAGCAGTCTCTTCGATGCTTAGACCTTTAAACTGTTCATTGTCTGAATCTTCGTCGGAGGACGAGTCAGAGCTGTCAGACTCCGATGATGATTCGTAAGGCGAAGAATCAATCTCCCATTCGGGATGCTCTCCGCTCGCCTCCTCTTGTTGATCTTGGCCTTCGCCATTGGCTTGCTGTTCTGGTACAGGGGCCGGGAAAGGACCTAGGCCGCCAATCGCTGCCTCCAGGTCATCGGTAATAGATACACCATTGGCAGGAAGCTCGTCAACCTTCATGGGGTCTTCGGAGTTCACCGGCGCGCCATTGCCTAGACCGTTGAGAGAGTCGTTACCCTTATCGTCAGATAAAGGGGTATCTATCCTATCCACACTAGTCGGTTGCACATTATTAACAGAAGAGTTCTGATCCACATCCATCGATGTTGGGCTAGTTTCCGTTGGCGCTCCGGATTGTTCTTCCATGTGCTGCTGTTGTTCCTCTGCAGCAACCTCCGACATGGGAACGTCTGATTCTTTCGATACCGTAGGTTGTTCATGTTGGCTTGCGGGATGATTTGGATTATCTTGTTCGAGTTTCGATTCTGTGTTATCGAGTGTAGTTGAGGGAGTCGTGGTCGTGGCCTCCGTAGGCTTGTCCGAGTCGGTGATAGGAGCAGTTTGAGAAGGGGTAGAGTCGGAGGTCATTGGAGGTAACACTTCGTTCGGCGTCGCGAATCCCAATCCAGGGATGTTAAAGGAAGCCATGTTGACTGACTATCGCTCGCCAAGGTGGCGTCCTCTTTCGTTTTGTTGGCACTTGCGAATCTCTCCTTGGGACCAACAGTTCGGCAGTCCGGGCAGTAATCAAGAAATGGTATTTCAATATATTAAAAAACCGAATAGTGGCCTCCCAATACTGGCGGACACGGCGGAAAAAAGAAGAAAAAAAATTGGATGAAGTATTTAAAGATAAGAGCAGTGGGGGGGGTCTACGAGGCAGGAGCGCAAAGAAAAAAAAAATCAAGGAAAAATGAATTGGGAAAACATCGGCTGAATTGATAAGATAAAGCTCCTATCCATGACGTCGGCTGCTTCTTCCACAGTGGCCACTGGTCAGATTCCGAATTCCTTCACACGATCTACATAATAATGTTGAGAACGTTCTAGACACCTACCGATTCCAGCTCGTCAGTCACCTCGCTAGGGCTTGCGACCTGCCACCATTTGATGCCATCCTCACATTGAGGGCTAAGCCATCACAATGCCACCCCAGCAAGCACAAAGGGAGGAATTTGTCCATCCTGCAGCAGGACATGCCCGCAAGAAGTAATTTCTAGCTTCCCCCCACCATGTCTCCTCAAGTCCTTGTTGCAATTAACACCTGCTATCCCTACGAGTAGGAAGGTTAGCCCATATGGCATTGAGCCCATAAAGATCTTCTATTGCTTTATGGTTGCGAACCTAGTCGCCGCATTCTTCGCGCCTATCCAGGACTGCGATGAGACATTCAACTACTGGGAGCCAACACATTACCTTTCCCATGGATATGGCCTCCAGACTTGGGAATACTCCCCCGAATTCGCCATTCGAAGCTGGTTATACATCGGGCTCCATGCGATTGTGGGCAACCTCCGCCGGCTACTTCCAGGACCCACCAAGGTGCGCACCTCCACCTCCGTCCCGTCTCCGTCGACCTGGGCAGCGAGCTTCATTGTTTTTAGGAGCGGATGCTAATATCAGGGTTGACTCCGCCGCCTGTTAGGTCGCCGAGTTTTACTTCGTCCGGTATATTCTCGCTTTCGTCTGCGCTCTCTCTCAGACTCTCTTCTTCCGAGCCATCAGCTTGGCGCTGAATCCCCGCGTTGCCGTCTTCTATGTTGCGGTTCTTGTTCTTAGCCCCGGAAATTTCCATGCGAGCACAGCCTTTCTCCCCTCGAGCTTTGCCATGTATGCCGTCATGGTCGGATCAGCTGCCTTCATGAATTGGCGCGGAGGCATTAAGACGTCGCTTGGCATCTTCTGGTTCGGGGTTGGAGCTATACTTGGCTGGCCTTTTGCGATGGCTCTGTCCGTCCCCTTCGTCTTGGAAGAGGTACTCTTTGCTGGAGTTAGCGGCGGTCGGCAAATGTTTGAATCTGGCCTCCGTCTCTTCCGTGGCGCGGTTGCATGCATGTTGCTTATTGTAGGTTGCACTTTGCCGTTTCCATCACCAGACTGCTTAGAATTTGCTTGCTAACCTTCCGCCATAGGCAGGTGATACACTCATCAATACCTTCTTCTATAGGAAAATCGAAATTATCCCATGGAACATTGTCAATTACAATGTCTTTTCCAAATCGGGCGGACCCGATCTCTACGGAACTGAGCCATGGACCTTTTACTTCAAGAACCTAACTCTCAACTTCAATATCTGGTTCATTCTCTCTCTTCTAGCGCTTCCTCTGTTTATCTTGCAGAGGCTTCTTGCCGACAGGAAAGTAGGTTCGGCTTTTGGCCTTCGTACTTTCGTGTTCGTCATGCCTTTTTACCTGTGGCTGGGAATTTTCACCTCTCAGCCTCACAAGGAGGAACGGTTCATGTATCCCGCGTATCCCTTCCTCGCGCTTAATGCAGCCATATCGATCCACATTCTTCTGACGACTATCGGCACGCAAGACCCCAAGTCCTTGGTGGCCAAAATCCCTGCCAAGCTTAGGCTCCTCGCGATCAGTGCCGTTTTCTTGATCGCCGTCAACCTTGGCCTTACGCGCATTTACGGAATTTACTCGGCCTATTCGGCTCCGTTGAAGCTCTACGAGCCTCTAGGCGCTGGTGTGAGGGGAGAGGAGGGCATCGGCGGCAAGGGCGATCTTGTCTGCTTCGGTAAGGAGTGGTATCGATTCCCTTCGTCCTACTTCTTGCCTCGAGACATGCATGCCAAGTTTATCCGATCCGAGTTCCGAGGTCTCCTTCCTGGAGAGTTCTCGGAGGCCGATATTGGCTTTGGCTTCTGGAGCGGAACGTGGCTACCTGCGAACGGCCTTAATGACAGGAACGAGGAGGACCCTGGAAAGTATGTGGATGTCCGGGCATGCAACTTCCTTGTCGACACTCAGTACCCCTTACACGAGGGCGAGCTGCCTCCCAATGAGCCAGACTATGTTGCGGACAAGGAGAATTGGGAAGTAGTCAAGTGTGTCCCGTTCCTCGATGCGGCGCGCACGCACCCCATCTCCAGGATGCTGTGGGTCCCGGATTCGGAGTTGGTGCCAGACGAGTTCCGGAGGAAATGGGGCAACCACTGCCTATTGAAGAGAAAGTAGTCGGTGAACTTGGATTGGTGTGTGGTATAAGGCCTTCTGGCCTAAATTCGGGTCGACAGATGGGGTAGTACATGTACATGTACTTGTATATATAAGAGTGCCGATGGTTGAGTGTATATGGAGTGGTGTCGGCTGCATGGCACTAAATGTTGATATAGTTATGAATGTTATCCTTCATTAATGAGCCGTACTCATCGACGTAAAGAATCAACGATCTAAACCTACGCTGGATGAGTTCCACACGCAAAGAAGGGGGAGGAGGCAGGGCGACCTTCCCAGAAACCCGGAAGCAGTATTTCTAGCCAAACGCCAAATGGGAAAAACTAAGAATCAAGCCGGACGGCACACTGTGCCCATGGCCTTGCCGCTTTAACAACGTCGCTTACTCGGTGTTTGGTAGTAACACGGGCCGGATAGGCGAGCGAAGGATCCGAGATGTGGACTACCACGCCTACATGCCTTGAGCTTGAAAAGGGGGCACATGGTGACATGAATCTGGAGAGCTACAGAACCCGGATTTCCGTCGTCTAGGAGCATGGAAACACGAATCGATATGGTAATGCTTCCCGATAGCTATGTACTTTTCTTTTCCTTCTGCTAGTATATACAGTCATCTCCGGCATTCTAGACCAAGCAAGGATCTAGATGTGAATTGAGAAACTCAAGGACCTCAGCTTCGAGAGCAAGCTATGCTGCTATCTCTTGATCTAATCCGTCGTAGCCCCGTTGTAGTAGTGTATCTTTCACCAAGTTAGTTTTGACGATTCTAAAAAATGAAAATGAAATGAAATGAAATAAAAAAGGGAGAGAAGAAAACAGAAGAGAAGGACAGGTATGAGCCCGTAACTTACCGTATGGTCACTGCATCCGGCGGGCGTATTATACGCGTAAGCCCCAGTATTAATGAACAGCGCATCCTTCTCGCACGCCAACCAAGCCGCCAAATTCTCCCTCTTCACATCCGGAGCCGACCAAGTGACGGCATCACCACTAAACTCAAACTTCCCAAACTCGTTCTCGGTCGTGTTAAACCACGTAGCGAGCTTCCTCTGGGTAAGATCATCGGGCTTCTCGACGTGCAGGTAGAGCTTCTCGTCGCTACCGCCGCTGACTAGCTGGCCGTCGACAATGTTGTACTGCCCCGCGGAGCCCTTGGGGCCTAGGATGGCGGTGCCGGGCTCGTTTTGGGGGTTGGTCTGGAGGTAGTCGTGGAAGTGCGGGGCGACGACGGCGCGGATCCAGAGCTGGCCGTCTTTCAGCTGCGTCGGGGTCGGGGTTCCGGCCTCTGCGGGAGCTGGGGCGGGGAGCGGTTCGCGTTTCTGCGCCGGGGGGGCTTCTTGGGCGGGTTCTGCGTTGCGACGCTTGGGCACGATGGGGGTGTCGGGGATGAGGGTGATGGTGCGAGCTTCTGTGACGGGGGGCGT